>CABHPR010132887.1:17500-32631 GCA_902168415.1 Peromyscus melanophrys
GTACAAGGAATTAATCATCACCTTTGATCACCAGCCAATCCTAGCAAGGAAAGTACATCAGCTAGTAACAATTGGGATGCTTTGTATTTTTGACCCTAACCTAACTAGTCTATAACTCAATTATGTGTCCTTGTAAACTTCAGATTGTTTCTAAGGTTTTTCATCTCAAAGCTATTATCAAAATATCTGATCTAACCTGAAGTTATTTTAAGGCTTTGTTTCAGCTATGATGCACAATGAAACCTATGAATGCATCTTTCAACATTAACATTGAAAGAATTTGAGCCATCCTGGCTCCTGAGGACTCAACTGTTTTCCTTAATCATTAACCTGAACTGTGATTTATGCAGCCCCTTATATAACAGGGTTTTAATGTTATGTAGATGGACCTCCTCCCCATTTTCAGTTTTCAGCCTGTAAGCCCAGAAAACAATGAGGTCTCATAAAATTAGGGCCTAATCACATACAACCAGCTGGGAGGAGTGACTGGACACTGAGGTGAAGGCACAGTGACCTTGTCTATCTCCTCTTCATTTGAAAGAATAGTAGCAAGTCTAACTGTAAATATTTTAAGCAGGCACCATTGGTGTTCTGAAGATGGCCACTGTCAGATTAGAAGATATTGTATATTATCCCTTTAATATAAGAAAGTTAAATCCAAATTACACACATAAAGGGACACAAATTAGTAAATATGCACACATATTGTTAATACATCAGGCCTTGTAAGTTTGGGGTAAACATTGTAGAAAACCTAAGATGGTCTTTATAATTTATACAGTATGTGGAGTTATGTTGTTTTTAATATGCTCATTATTAAGCTTATGTTTGCATCCTTTAGCTAGGGGGTCTATTAAAACAATGATATTGGAGTTACTATTGAGAGATTTTTAAATAGAGGGTCCTTTTTATCCTTTTTACATATGATCATCCTGTTATCTGATTTTATTATAGATACCTTTACATGATGAAATAAACAATAGTAGTCTCTATTGGAAATAATTTACCTCTTAGCTATGTTTAAGTACATAATGTCTTATTTCTGGGATTTCCAATGAAGTAAAAAGGCCTGTGACAAATTTTAATGTTATCCATACCCAAAAGACATTTGAATCTCTGTAAGGCTAGATCCAGCAATCTATGCCTCCATATCTAACGTGTGTGTGTGTGCGTGCGTGCGTGTGTGCATGTGTGTGTGTGTGTGTATGTGTGTGTGTATGTGTGTGTGTATGTGTGTGCGTGTATGTGTGTGCGTGTATGTGTGTGTGTGTATGTGTGTGTGTATGTGTGTGCGTGTATGTGTGTGTGTATGTGTGTGTGTGCGTGTGCGTGTGTGTATGTGTGTGTATGTGTGTATGTGTGTGTATGTGTGTGTGTATGTATGTGTGTGTGTGTATGTGTGTGTGTGTGTGTGCATGTGCACATGTGTGCAGATGGGGCCTATATAGTGGTATTCTATTTGTACTGAAATGTGATTTTATTTGTATGTTAATAAATAAAGTTGCCTAGGGGTCAGAGCTATTAGCAAGCCATAGCGAAAGCCAGGGCGGTGGTGGTGCACGCCTTTAATCCCAGCACTTGGTAGGCAGAACTAGGTAGATCTCTGTGTGTTCAAGGATACAGCCAGCATTGGAGACACACGCCCTTAATCTCAATACCAACCATAGAAGACCTGGAGGTCTGTACAGACAGGCAGTGACGAGGCAGTCACGTAGTTGGGTTTACAACCAATGAGAAGGAAGAACAAGGACTCTTTATAACACAAACACACAGGAAGTAACTCCCTTTTCGGAGAGGTCTCTTGGCAGGAGAGGCTAGCTGGCGGAAAAGCGGGTAAGACTCTTAGCTCTGACCTCTTTGGCTTTCATCTTTACATTGGCTCTGTGTCTCTTATTTAATAAGGCGGTTGGTTACATCTACAGGCCGACAACCTGAAAAGCCTAACAAGTAACTGAAAAGTAGAAACAAAAGCAGGAATATCCAGGCTTGGTGGGGGAAACAAAGGCAGACCAAAGGCATAAGGTAAAGAAGTCCCAAGAACAAAAAGACTATCCTATATCAGCTGGGAGGGGCAGGCTTAGAGGCCTCAACGAAACAGCAGGCTTTAGGACACTGTAAGTTGTACCTCCAATTCCCTTTCCAGCTGTATTAAGCTCCAGCTCTAGGCTGAGCTTTAAGCAGGAGCTGAGTGGCAGGGATGAGAAGGGTTAAAATGAGATGCATGGATGGTGGTACATGAGGGAGGGTCCTCAGACTCTTTGCTGATTCCTTTGGGAAAGTTTGTCAAAATTGGAAGCTCCAAATTGGGGCCAATGATGGCCATTTTCAGAGTACTGTGGCCAATTTGAATGGATAATTGAATGAGTTTAGTGGGCTGCAGCTTCCTAAGACAAAGGTTTCATAGCCCACTTTTTAAATTTTGGTTTAAATTTGAAATGACAAGCAGGACTGGTAGAATGTCTTATTGCGCTGCTATATGAGGCATTCCTCAGGTTTGGAGGAAGAAGAAAACAAGCCCCATTTAGGAGGGGCAGGGGAGTCACAAAATCAGTCAAAACTGGGAGGTTCCTGGAACTGTCAAGACTTTGTGATCAGGAGAAGAAGTGAGAGGATCCTGGGGATTCTGTGATTTGATCAGGACACCTCTGGTCAGATGCAGATGGATAGTTACTTTATCCTGTAGTTTGGGTGTGTGGATGGTGAAAAACAAAAGATATAGAAAATGGATAACATGACAGTAGCTGGAAGTTTCTCTGGTCCTGCCCAGCCCCATAGTCCAGACAAAAATCTCTCCCACCTTCAATCCGACAGCTGCTTATAAAATAATCACTCAGAGGCTTATATTAATTACAAACTGTATGGCCTATGGCTTCAGCTTATCTTAGCTGCTCTTTCAACTTATTTCAACCTATTCCTATTAATCTACATCTTGCCACGTGGCTTTATGGCTCACCAGTACTTTCACATCTTCCTCTTTGGGTGGTTGGATCTCATCTCCCCTGATTCCACCACTCCTCTCTCTCTATCTCTCTTTGATTTCCCACCTGGCTATAAACTTTCTTGCCATAGGCCAAAACAACTTTATTAGCTAATGGGAGCAACACATATTCACAGCATACAGAAAGACATCCCACAGCACATGACTGCTCCTAGGTATGGTTGAGGAGAAAGTTTATTGTCAATAAGGGGGAGAGCATAGCCAAAGACAAAGACAGCTTGGATAGTCAAGAGTTAATATGACCCTGAGCCTGGGCATGAGAGGGGATAGAGTAGGGGAGGGAAGGGACCAGTATTCAACACAAGACACCCCAAGAACAAGTTCTCCACACAAAGGAGATTTACTTGCCACAGAGGGACAAAGATCAGGGAGTCAGAGACAAAGACAGGAGATAAAGGACAGGGTAGAAGAGTAAAGGAACAAGGGAAAGAGAGAAGAGATATTTTTCCTAGAAGGACAATGGATTGCCTCTATATAGAGAGCAGACAGACCAGGCCCATAGGTAAATGGAAGTTATAAAGGTAAAAGGGAAAATGCAGTGATAGGATGAGATGTTTAATTTTTGATTGAGCATGTAATTATTAGAACAGACAAAGGAGGCTTTTGATTGCTTGACTTCAACACTTTGACAGCTGGATCTTGGTAGTCAGCCTCAGGAGGAGGAAATAGACAAATAAGGGAATAGACCTTGGTGGGTAGCTTTAGAAATGTAATCTAACAGTTTTTAACAAGGCAGAGGAGAATGGGGGGAAGGGCAAGGCCTGCTAGAGCTTTATTTGCCATGCTCAGGTGAGCTATCGTACATATTCTTATCCTGTCCCTCTCTCCAGCTATCCTAGCTGACAAAACTGAGCCTTGTGACCCTGTGTGCCATGGCATATCACTTATGTAGGGATCCATGAGTGCTGATGATCAAGGTCAGATCTCTGTGCCTTCTCACATCTGAGTAAAACAAAGCCAGGTGTCATTTGATCACACTTGAAACATAGAGGAGGGAATGTCTACCACCTTTACTGAAAGCTTAAGCTTGGGGGTGTAGATGTGGGACATGTCTTCTCTTGGCAGCTGGCATTCTATCTAGTAGCAGAGAATGAATTCAATGGCCATGACTTCCAGTTCCTGTGAAGACTGTGGTTCTTCTCCATGCACTAAATTTCTCTGGACAACTCACAGGAATCTAGTTACAAACAGAAAGAAAAGGGTATCTGGAAAGTGTGTTTGTATGGTTGTTGTCTTACAGGGCATCATGGATGGAATGTAATCTCATTACCATCACATTTAGGGTGGATAATTTGTTTTGTTCATCCCTAGGTCTTCTACAGTATCTTCAAGATGTTGGAGAGTCCAGAGTCATGGGATACCAGCCAAGGAGAGCTGCTAATAGGGAGTTGCAATCAATAAAACTGAAAGGAGTTGGAGATCTGAAGAACATTTTGACATCAGACATGGAGATTCAGAGTTTAGAGTTTACCAACTGGTTTTTTGGTCTTGCTATGATCCAGTGTTTCCTCACTATGCTCCCTTCCTTGAGTTTTGGAATGCTAATGTATATCCTCCACCATTATTTGTTTGAAGTATGTGATCTGCTTTTTTGATTTTGATTTTAAAGGGCATTACAGTAAAGAGATTTCATAGCTCTCAGAAGAGACTTTGAACTTTGGACTTTAAAATCAGTTTGAGACTGTTATAGACTGTGGAGATTTTTGAAGTTGAACAAAATGCATTTTTACATTATGAAGTGACTACAAGCCTTTGGAAGTCAGGGAATAGAATGTGGTGGTTTGAAAGAAGATTGCCCTCAAGGAGAGTGATACTGTTAGGAATTGTTGCTTTGTTGGAGTAGGTGTGGCCTTATAGAAGAAAGTGTGTCACTGAAGGGTGGGTTTTGAGGTCTCCTTTGCTCAAGATATGCTCAGTGTGATAGACAGCTCACTTCCTGGTGCCTGCAGATCAAGATGTAGAACTCTCAGCTCCATCTCCAGCACCATGCCTGCCTCCATGCCACTATGTTTTCTGCCATGATGATAATGGACTAAACCTCTGAAACTGTAAGCTAGCCTCAGTTAGTGTTTCCTTTATAAAAGTTGCTGTGGTAATGGTGTCTCTTAACAGAAACTGAAACCCTAACTAAGACACATTATTCATTAGGTGCAGAAGCAGTTGGTACCCAGACACAGGCCTAGGAAAGCTGCAATTTCCAAGGGGAGAAAAATATATAATTGATTTGACTTATATTCTCAGAGGTTAGTCCATTATCATCATAGTGTGACATGGTGGCAAACAGGCAAACATGATGCTTGAGAAGGAGCTGAAAGTCCTACATCTTGACCCACAGGCAAAAGGAAGTGGTCTGAGTGTCACACTGAGTGTAGTTTGAACCAAGGAAATTTTAATGTCCATCCCAACAGTGACATAGATCCTCTAACAAGGTCATATCTACTCCAAAAAAGCCACACCTCCCAATAGTGCCACTCCCTATGAGCTTATGGGGATCAATTACATTCAAACTACCACATACGCCGAGCTTGGAGCTCCTATTTCTCCATGCAGAATTGACTCCTCCCTTTCAAGCCTCTTGACTGGGTCCTGAAGATTGGGATGGGAGGATTGGAAGTGGCTAGGGAGTACCCAGACCTACAGCAACTGGTAGATGAAAGTAGGTTAGATGAGGGAATCTGAAGAGGCCAGCCATCTGATTTCAGAGCAGAAGGAAAAGCAGGCTGCTGCTATTAGGGATCTGAGCAGTGGAGAAGGGCTCAGGTCTGAAGGGCCTAAATTATCAGTTCCATGGTCACAGGGAGAGAATAACTCTGAATTAAATCCATCCTACCCACTGTCTAAATCTAATATTCTATGCTCTGTCAGTGGAATAAAACCAGCCAGGCTTCATGGGGTATAAACTATCATAGACACAGGTAATTTTTCCTATCAATGATCCAAATGACTATAGGAAATCAAAAATATATAGCCTCACCTCAGAGGGATGATAGGGGATTCAAGTTTCCTTGGGGATGGGGCCACCTGGGTAGATGAGACTCCTCAGAGGATCACAGGTTTGGGTAGTTCCCTCACAGCAGGGATCCACAGCAATGATGACTCTCAACATACTCATGCAACACAAAGGACCGTGCAAATTCCTACTCAGGCCAGTTGTAGAACTCTGCCCTCCAATCATAGCACCCACAACCATCTTCTGCAGCAGCTGTGATGACACAAGAAACAATCCAGATCGTGTCTGGACACATTCCCTCAAATAATCTTGGGGTAGGTCCTTAGACCCTCAACTGATATTTCAGCCACTCCCTATGGCACCTCCCGACCAGATGCATATAACTCTGTACCAACTGCACATGGTCTCATTTTGGAATTTATAAAAGGCTAACTGAGGGAAAACTCCACCTGTACAAGGTGTGGGGAAGTTGTCATCCATGCCACATGGCTTTTGAGTGGTGTGGCTGATTATGGGGTAAGCCACACTCCTGTAAGCAACCTCTCACCCTTAATCATTATGGAATCACATTATTCTTTGGTTAAGTGAGTTGGCCTTCAGTGGAACTGAACATTGGTCTATTGTATGTGCTAGTCAGGGGTGAGAAGATGTTTGTCCATTCACACAACAGGTCCTATCAGAGGCTCAGGAGCACCTTGACCCCATTCTGTCTCAGAAGCCAATGCTGGACGGCTGGAGAGCAAAACAAGCATCATATAGGTGACTTCATTGAACAGGATCCATACTACATCCTGGTGCATGAACATGTTCATTCTGAGCTACTGCTGTATCCTCTGAGGTCCTCCCTTTTATTCCTTCCTCATGGCACACATCCATTGTGGCTGAGACTCCATGGCTGGCAAAAATGAGGCACAGGATCTGGATGGGCTGACTTTTCTCTAGGCACATTTCATGGTCATGGTAGCCTGGCCTTCAGAAACCTCATGCAAAGGCAAATCCCAATCTGACCTGAGTCAATGGACTAAAGTCTCCTGCTTCTATGGATTTGAGAAGACAGCAGAAAGAAGGCCTGTCTGCTTTTGTATGACGATAATTGTCCCCAAGTAAAGGCCTGTGGTGTGCAAAAGGACACAGTTTATTGGTACTTTAGTGGAGATGTGGGGTAAATTTTCCCTTCTTTTTATCTGGACTTGGGGAGGAGCATGCTTGTGTTTGACTTCCTCCATATCTGGAGTTCCTGTGTCTGGACCTCTCTGTTTCTGGCACCTTCAGCCCCAGGTTATCTAGTTGATAGGCCAGGCTTCTGCAAGCCCTGCCTTCCACATTCATAGAGCACTTCCCCCTCCCACTCCATGGCCTTCACACTGGGACAAAGAGCTAACAGTAGGCATAAGAATATTAGGGGAGTACTTAAACCCCCAAGTTCTTGGACTGATCCACACTTGCTGACCTACACCTGCTTGCCTGTGACCCTGCTCAGCCCCCACCCCTTCCCTCACTAGCTATCATGCGTATTCTTACCTTACCCTGTCCCTCTTTCCAGCTACCCCAGCTGCCAAAACTTAGCCTTGTGACCCTGTGTGCCATGGCATATCACTTATGTAGGGATCCATGAGTGCTGATGATCAAGGTCAGATCTCTGTGCCTTCTCACATCCAAGTAAAACAAAGCCAGATGTCATTTGATCACACTTGAAACATAGAGGAGGGAATGTCTACCACCTTTACTGAAAGCTTAAGCAGACATGTCTTCTCTTGGCAGCTGGCATTCTATCTATAGCAGCATAGGATGAATTCAATGGCCACAGCTTCCAGTTCCTGTGAAGACTGTGGTTCTTCTCCATGCACTAAATTTCTCTGGACAACTCACAGGAATCTAGTTACAAACAGAAAGAGAGAGGTGTCTGGAAAATGTGTTTGTATGGCCATTGTCTTACAGAGTATCATGGATGGAATATAATCTCATTACCATCACATTTAGGGTGGATAATTTCTGTTTTGTTCATCCCTAGGTCTTCTACAGTATCTTCAAAATCCAATAACATTGTTCTCTTTGGAGCCATATTTCGACCTGCAGGACACATGGGTAAGGAACAAGGGGGTAGAAAAGATTCTTAATACAGACAGTTCACCCACAGATCATTTAGGAATTTTTCTAGGACCTGAGATATTTCAGGTCATAGAAAGAGTGTCTCTAACTAAATATTCCTGAGCACATGGGTCTTCCATGAGACTAGCAGCCCCCATTACACTCAATAAAGCCTGATCAAAAAATGCTCTCACATAGGCGTCCATGGAAGACAGAAATCATAGCAAACAGTCTCACATCCATCCCCTATACTCCCATTCAAACCACATACTTGATCCATGGGCACCCTGATCCACCCTTCTGCATTTTTTTTCCTAGAGGGAAGTGTTGAATTTGACAATAGCAAGATGTAAAAAGGAGAGGAATACAATAGTGACTGGCCAGCTCTGTCATAATTATGCTGCAAGCACCTACCAGCAGGGCCTTTCTCCCAACATTGCCCTCAGTAGCCCATCATCTTCTCAAAAACACATCTTGAAACAGGACTACCTTTTGGAGGTGGCTTCTCCAGGTCCTGGAGCCATATTTGAATTAGGGGAGTAATCTCCAGGAATGCCTAGAGGTTGTGGGTAGCAACTTGACCACTAGAGCCTTTGGTCAAGATGTGATGGTATGGAAGGTGGACAGCAGTAGCTGTTTCTGTCTAGAGTCTCCATGTCTAGGCTGAGAGACCTCATAGGTCATTGTTGGAATCTCATGAGTGCAGAGACTACTGCTGAAGAATGGCAGGTGCTCAGGCTGACCTAGTAAGGGAGAGGCAGCACAGTGCAGCCCAATCTTCAGAAGGATCATGAGAGAAGATCTACTGGAGAATACAAACAGAGGCTAGAAATGTGCTGCCAGCATTGAAGTTCTCAGTACTTGGTGATGGTAGCACATGGATGTTATGTCTCTAGCACTGGTAATTTTGGACCCAGTTACTTTCCATGTGTGAACTTTCTCAATGTCCAGAGCTACCCTACGAGAACAGAGAGAGTCTGGGACACTTGATCAGGAGACCTGTGTTCCCCAGGAACCTATCTCTCAAGAAATACACATAGGACTTAGTCTTAGTTTTCCTCCCACCTGGCAAGTGTGTGTGTGTGTGTGTGTGTGTGTGTGTGTGTGTGTGTGTGTGTGTAGTGAATGGTTGGGTGTGTCTGTTTGTAGCCATGGTGAGCACAACAGAATATCAATCATCTTTCTCTGCAGCTCTCAACATTGTTGCCTTGAGACACAGTTTCTCATTGAACTGGAACTTCATCATTGTGGCTAGGTTTTCTGGGCAGCCAGCTCCAAGAACCCACTGTGTCTTCTACAACGATGGAGTTACAGGCACAGTCAGCCATGTCCAGTTATTTATGGGAGCTCTTATTACATGAATTCAGGTCTTCATGATTCTAGTCCAATAACTCTTAACAACTGAGCTTTCCCAAGCCTTGTTCAATCTTACTACATTCTAAGTTATCTGAAAGGAAAGAGAGCATTGACAAAATTTTCTCCACTTAGCACTGATTTGTCTCTTCCTCTCTTTTGATATGATAATAAATGTGGATATCAGTACCTCAGACCTGTCTGGGTAAAGGGAGGCAACTTATGCACAACAGTTGTCTTCCACAGGATGGCGATCCAGGCCCTGCTACCATGACAATAACACATTGTCTACAAATGTCTTCCAATGTCCCGAGTGGGAAAAAATTCCAAGGAGATCCTTTCTTAGAACAGGACCAGAAGAAAGGCTGACTGAGAAGGGAAGGGAGGAGCAAGGGCTCGATCAGTGGGGGGGGGGGGGGGCTTGTGATCCTTGTGCTTCAGGAATTATCTGGAGAGGGCTGAATGTAGACACACCAAGAGTTTACAAACCCCTCTCTTGAAGACCCCAGGAATCTCAGGAAAGACCCTCAGGTGGGCGACTAGATCATGGAAGCAAGAAGTAGTAACCCACTCTATACCCACTGCTAGAAAAACCCATGCCCAGCTCTCCCAACTTTAGGTAAGAAGAGACGCACCCATAAGCATTGTCATCGTGAGGGTTAGGTTGTAGGCTTTGCTGACATGGAAGGCAATAGCAAAGTTCTTCCCACCCAGGAATTCAATGGTGATCCTATGCTTTGGCCCTGAGGAACAAAATGATTCATGTGGTCTTCACATCTCTTGCTCAAGGCTCCAGGAAAGGAAGAACATGAACCCGAGCACTCACAGATATAGAAATTACTAGGTTTATTTTCATCTTCATCCAGAGATATCTTGAACTCAACACACCCAGTGGGCTTTCTGTAACACAGGAAAAGAAAAAGTATGGATCTCTCCTTAACACTGGCCCTGTTTACATTCATGAGGTTATACAGAGATTTGACCCAAGACCCTCCTTCTGATACATATAGCAACCAGCCAAGCATCAGAGCATGACTTGCCATACCCCTGGTGTCACCTCCTTCTGTGCTGTACATGGCACTTTGGAGCACCAGAAAGAGATGGTCCATATCTGAAAAACTGCCTGTCTTCCTAGTAGACAGGCTTCCTGCCAGCCCAGTCCATTTTCCTCAGGTGGCCAGGTCCTGCCCTGATTCATCTACTGTGTCTCCAAAGATATCTCCCAAAGGCCAGAGACCTGGACCTGTCCTCCCTACCCCTGGGTCCTCACATGGAACTCAGTGAAATCTTGAGGGGCTTAAGGTTCTGTCCCTTCACAGAAATAAGCACAGCACCTACACTGGCTCCAGGGAGCCAAACAGTGCAGGGAAGGAAAGCTTCAGTCCTCCAGGGAGTGTGCTAGGAGAACAGAATGTAACTGACACACTAAGCCTTCTGTTTGCAGCCAGTGTACTGTGAACGTCTCTCCTGTAGTTAGAGAGGTCACCTGACACATTGCCCAGACAATACAAGAGGGTTCCATGTCAACATGGAGTGCCTAGAATTGGCCAGGAGCCATAGTATGTGTTCATAGTGAGGGTGGGCAAAGGTACACAGAGCCAAGAACAAGAGGGTTGCCTGAGAGTGGGTACTTACGAGACATTCATCCTAAATTCCAAGTTGCTGAGGATGTTTTTGACAAATGTGAAGGGTGGCAGTGGGATGAGCTTCTTCTTTGCAGATATAGGCAGGTTTCCTGCCCAGCAAATTATGTACCACTTTCCTAGAAGCTAGAGAGCAAAGCCACCATTGAGGGGGAAAGTGTGGAAAGGGAAAGCCAAGCAAAGAGGTTCCAGGCAATAGTTGAGATGGAAGGAGGTGCAGAGGGGAATGAGGTACAGTCCCTGTTCCACCAGAGGAACATACTTTGAAGGATCATGGCCATGGCTTATCCCCTCTCTGTCATGAGGAAGCAGATCCAGGCAGGCAAGGACGGGGCCTTGAGTGAGATATATCATTCCTGGGACATGTTGATTTGGGGTTACTGCACAGATCTCACATAAACAGCAGAGAAAGGTCACCAAGAGCACCAGGCTAAGAACATGATCAGTAGTTTGCCAATCCCTTTACTCTACAAGACTGAGAGGAAAAGGAGGGACTTGTGATCACTGTTGGGAGGCTTTAGACCAGAATGAGCTAGACTTCTCAGAGGGAGACAGGGTACCCAGACACCAAATTCATCCATGTGGCTTGTTTGCCTCCAGATCATCTGAGTTTCCATGAGGAGGCCATGAAAGGCCAGAGAAGCCACGAGGGCATCCTTGTCCATCAGCGCCAGGACTTGGTAGGAAGGCTGATCATCTCCAAAGTCTCTTATCTTCTCAAAACATATCATCAATTTAAACATCTTAGGAAGTCCCTCCCTCCAGACATCCCAGCAGTGCTCAGCCCTCTGCAAACAGTAGCCCTGCACTGTGCCCATCGTCCTGCATGAGGCTTTCATTGAGAAATAGAAACGCTGAACAGAGTCATTTCTGTGGAATTAATTAACATTATTAGACCATCACAGGCTGACAAAGGAGGCAGTGGGTCTCTGTGGCATATGATGAGACAGATGCCTCCACAAACCATTCTTTGTCCTCTGGGTAACCCCAATATGAGATATAATGAAAAGCGATGCTAAGTCACGACACAGGGCATCTCACTGATGTCCATTTGCAGCTCTCATCAGCAGCTCTGAGCCTCATCCAAAACACAGAAACCCAGTTCACACACTCAATCTGCCCATCACACTCACCTTGTCAGCAGTGGCAACATATCTAGGATTCCTGTAGGATAATTGCTCCACAGAGGGCAAGGTCAGAACCACAGTCAGCAGGAGCAGCTGCATGGTCACTATGTTGCCACTATGCTCCTGGCCTCCTTGCAGCATGTATATCCTGTACTAGCTGACACTCCATCTGCACAAAGCCCCTATCCATGCTATAGGTTCATTACACTGTTTTGTTTGGACCTCATGAGTACATGGTGCTAATTTCTGTAAATAGCCACCTGCCTGTGATTTCACACATTCTCAGGAAACCTTGTCAGGAAAGAGAATGTTATCAGAGCGGGAACCTGAGAACCCAGAATTAGGAGTATAACAAGGGTTCCAGAGGAACCACACTCCCCATGCATGGCAGTGTTCCCACCAAAAAAAGTCACAATACTTTTTCTTCTCTCTCAGAATCTCCAGTTCCAAGAGCAGCCACCAACCCGTCTCCATACAGCAAAGCTGAGCACAGAAGTGTGTACTCCAGCCATAGCCCTCTTACACGTGAGCTGTGGTGTCACCCTTCAGCACCCTGAACCATGTGTCCTACCTTCCCTTCTGCTTCCCATCCTCATGAGAGTTCTGCACATGTCCCTGACTCTCCACACCATCAAAGCTGATCTTTACCAAGCTAGCAGCTGGGCCCTAAAATGCACCTGAATCCCAACCCACCCTTTCACAGAGCAACTGCCATCCCTCTTTCCAGGCTCCAAGAGAGGTTGGAAGTGAGGCTCCGGACCAAAGTCCCCTGGGGGTCCCCACTTCTCATTTCTCTTCTGTTCTGTGCCACACCACAGTGCAAATTAATTGGCCTGCTTCTGTGTACATGTGTGTCTATGTGTGCCTGTGTATACTGAATATGCATGTGTCGGCGTAGCTCTGGGAGATTTCACATGAGTATATGTGTCTATGTGTTCATGTCTATGCTGGTGTTCTCGGACTGTTTGTGTGAACTTGTGCCTGTATGTTTCTCTGTCTACATTTGTATCATTGTGTATATGTTTGAATATGTACCTATATGCATATTTGTGTGGTTTTCTGTGTGAATAGTGTCACTGTGCATATATGGGTATGTCAGTGTGTATGAGACTGTGTGTATAGCTTTTTCTGTTTGAGCGCACGTGTCTGTGTACATTACTGTCAAAGGGTCAGTGTGTGTGTGTGTGTGTGTGTGTGTGTGTGTGTGTCTGTGTGTCTGTGTGTGTGTTTGTGTGTGTCTGTGTGTGTCTGTGTGTGTCTGTGTATGTGTGTCTGTGTGTGTCTGTGTATGTGTGTCTCTGTGTGTGTCTGTGTGCTCTGTTTGTATTTATTTAAGTGTTTGGTTTTTGGGTGTTATGGTTGGAATCTGAAATGTTCCATTCAGGATCATCAGGGCTTTGAACGCCTGGTAATTTCTGGAAGCACTTGTTTTGGGAATTGGGGAACCTTTGGCACTGTGGCCTCACAAGAAGACCTGGATATCAGTGGAATCCCCCTCTGTGTCTACCCTGAGCACTCAGCTTCCTGATACACCAAGATGCAAACAACCTCTGTGGCAAGTTCCCCAGTATTAGGAAGAAATAGAATAAAAATTGAAATTTTTGAAAAGAGTATCAAGAATGTCAACCTCTAGCAAAACAAAAATTAAAATTAAAAACAACAGATGTAGAAGACACATTGATGACCCATGAAATTCAGAAGATCTTGAGAATATACCTTAAAATTTTATACTCAAACAAATTAGAAAATAGAAAAGAAATGACTAGTGTTCTACACTATGATCCACCAAAATGAAACAAGAGAACATGGAAAACTCAAAGTGTTCTACAGTAAGAAATGAGATTAAACAGCAATAAAATGTGTCCCAACTGAATAAGCCTGGGTCAAATGTGTCCAAGAACAAAAAAAAATGCTCCTGAATCCATTCCAGAAAGCAGAAAGGGAAGATACTAGAAAACTCTTCAGTGAAGCTGATATTGTCCTGACATACACAAGCAAGGAAATTATAGCCTGATCTTCCTGATCATCATGGAGGCAAAAAACTGTCAGTAACATTTAGACAAAGTATTAACAACATATCAATATGTTTTACTACTATCCATTTGGTCAGATATATACAATAAATAAATAGGATACATCACAATGATGTATTTAGGGACAGAAATGGCACAATCACCTGAGATGGAGAGAAGCCCATTGAGAAAGGCCCACCATCCTTCAAGATCACAGCCCTTGAGGAACCATTCATGGGAGGAGCAACTTCATACAGTCGGAATCATCCTAGTTGGAGACAAATCAAAGCAAATGTCACTGAAGTCAGCAGGGACATGGCTGTCCTCTTTCTTCTATCCTGCTGAATATAGTTCATAAAGTATTAGCTAGAGCAGTAAGATAAGAGAAAGAAATAAAAGGGATACAAGTAGGAAAGAATGAAGTTAAAATATCAGTATTTGCTGATGATGTGATCCTCTACATAAGACTTCAGAGGCTCCACAAGGAAACTCTAAGTACTAATAAACACTTTCACAAAAGTGTCAGGTTACAAAATCAGCTTATGAAAACCAGCATTTATCCCACATACTGATAGGGGTCATATGGAGAGAGAAATCAAGAAAATACTCCAATTAGCATTGACCTCCAAATGATCAATAAAATGCTCTGGAATAAACCCAGGGAAGGAGTTAAAGGCTTCATAAATGAAATTTTCTCTTGATTACAGAATGAGAGAATGAACATTTTGAAACACAAAGGGAAAAACATTGAAGAAGAAACTGGACTGTGGAGAGCTTCCTTGTGTATGCAGAATCAATACTGGGATAATGTCTGTATTATCAAAGCAATCTATAGATTGCACAAATCTCCCATCAAAATTACAGAACCTTTCCTCACAGAAATGGAAAATGCAGTTCTAAACTTTATGTGCAAACACACACACACACACACACACACACACACACACACACACACACACA
>CABHPR010132887.1:32641-59176 GCA_902168415.1 Peromyscus melanophrys
ACACACACACACACACACACACACACACACACACACACACACACACAAAAATAGCCAAAGCGATCCTGACCGACATGGATAATGCTGGTGCTATCACCAGATTGGGTTTCAGGTTATACTACAGATTCTGGTTTCATGTTATTCCACACTAACAAATCATCATGCTGCTGGCAGAACAAAACAGATCCATGCATCACTGAGATGAAATAGAAAAGACCTACACTAAGACAATCCTGTGATTTTTTTTTATAGAGATACCTCAAACCTACACTGGAGTTTCAGAACAAGTTTCTGGGTAGTGTAGTTTGTTGTTTTTACTTTTGGATCTTTAGGGGCCCACCACCAAGCTCCCAAATAGGCACATGGAGGCTTATTCTTACTTATAAATGCCTGGCCTTAGCTTGGCTTGTTTCTAGCCAGCTTTTCTTAAATTATCCCATATACCTTTGCCTCTGGGCTTTTAGCTTTCTCTGTTCTAGATACCTTTCTTCACTTCTTATTCTGTGGCTTGCTGTGTAGCTGGGTGGTGGCCCATGGTGTCCTCCTCTCCTTCTTTTCTTGCTTCTTCAATCTTTTTTCTTCTTCTATTTATTCTCTCTATGTGCCAGCCCCACCTATCCTTTCTCTGCCCAGATATTAGCCATTCAGCCCTTTATTAGACCAATTAGGTGTTTTAGAGAGGCAAAGTAACACAGCTTCACAGAGTCAAACAAATGCAACATAAAAGAATGCAGTCTTTGTGTCATTAAACAAATGTTCTACAGCATAAACCAGTGTAACACATCTTCAACTAATATTCCACAACAGGGCAGAAAATGCCCACACGTACAGAAGGACACTGGGTATCCATCTCAACCTGTTCAAAACTCAATATAAATGGGCCAAAAGCCTTTAGATAGGAGCTGATACTTTTAGACAAATGCACAGATGAGCAAAGACAGAGGGTGTCTGAGAATAAGCCCAGTAGCTGTGGAAATATAGTCAGGCATTGGAAATGAGGTTATATTTAAAAGCTTCTACAATACAAATGACTCAAGTAGAGAAAGAAGGACCATAGGGTGCAGTAAAATAAAATGACTGAACAACTGTCAGGGAGTTCATATCTACACTATGTAAAGAATTAAAGACTATAAACAACAAAACTCCAAACAACCCAGTCAACAAATGGACTGATGAAATGAATAGACAGTTCTCAAGAATGGAAGTAATTATGGCAAATAACTACATTTCAGTGTGCCCCAGTGGGGAGAGTTTGGTTTTATTTTGTTAAATGCAGATGATATGCCTGTTAAATGCCTTCTAAATGTTTCTGTTTATGCCCATAGATCACTGTTGCTGTCAGCATCACTCCAGTGGGAAAGTTATTTATGCTGTTGGTGGTGGTTACTACAACTCATAAGTGATCAAATTGCTGAGTGGCTGGTGGCATGATATAGTGGCCCAGTGCTCATCAAAAAATGAAAGAAAATCAGACATACGTCTCATGCCATTTTGGCTCTGATGACAGTACAGAAGAGGGGACAGAGAGAATGGAAGAGCCTGAGGAAGGGATGGGGTTCCATATAGCTATATCCTCCAGATGGAAATATTCTCTTATGAAGCAGAGATGAGAAGACTCACAAAACTCATAAGAAAATTACAAGAACTCATAAGAATTTACAAACTTCTTGACTCTATAAGATCACAGAGTTGTAATAATTGCTGGGAAAGAGGAGACTTCACTGCAGTTACCCTAGTGATGTAGATTCCATGGAGTTCACCCATGCTAGAGTGGGTTTATCAAAGATGGGGCTCACTGAGGCCCCTGTGCTCATGAAAGTAACCTCACAAGTTCCTACAAGAATCTAACTGGTGGTGAATCTGGACAGTGGTGGAGTTATTTTTCTGATCTGTTATGACTTCCCTATTCTGGTTGAATAAACATTGTCCCCAAAGAAGTCAAACAGCAATGAGGTAGGCATTATTGTGTCAGAACAGCTCAGTAGTTTAATGTGCATGGAGGGCATGCCCAAAAGGACAGCACAGAAAAGATTTGGCTGACATAATTCTACTGTGTATTCAGTATGCAGGGTAACCTGGGTCAACAGACATTAAAATTCATATTAAAAGTATTTTTTTAAAAAGTCAAGTGTAGCATATGACCACTAAAACTAATATTAATAATGATTTTCTCTAGATGTGTGTGATACTTCTCACAGACAAATCTGGACTTTGCAACTCAGATTATTGTCCCCTTGCTTCAGGGCTTCCCACCTCCTTCACTTTCCTGACATTGTTGAAAGATTTCCACTTCTTTCATTTAAAAAATGATTAAAATATTACACCTGTTCCTCCTTCCCTTTTCTCCCTCCATCCCCTTCCATGCCACCTCATGCCCCCTCAAACTGATGGTCCCTTTTTATTTGATTATTATCATTACACATGCATGTGTGAGGGTGTACATAAATATATAAATACAACTGCTGAGTCTGTTTGGTGTTGGTTTGTTCTATATGATTTTGGAGTTGATTGCTTCATAATGGATAACACACTTGGGAATTCATCCCAGGAAGAAACAAAATCTCCTTCTCCAAGTTGTCATTAGTTGCCTGTAGTTCTCTGTCTAGGGGTGGGAACCCAGGAGATTTCCCTCTTCCACATTAGCATGTTTACTGATATTGCCATTGTTCAGGTGTTGTTTTCTTACACTGTTGTATGAAGACCTTTGACCATTCTATATTTTCTGTGGTCTTGCAGAGTGGGGTGCTGTGCTTAATAGGTTTGTAGGGTTCTGGCTAAAACTCACCTCCAATATGTCCAACCACCTCAGGCTCCACCAGGCACTTGAAAGGGGTTTCTTCCATTCAGGATGGTCTATGGTCCTCAACAAGAATCACATGTGGTTGGGTTTAGAACCAATGAGAAGGCAGAACAGAAAGGCAATAAAAAAAGACAGGACGTAGGAAAAAGGTCTCTCTCTGAGGGGAAGGACAGCAGTGAGTAGTAAGATAAGGTGGTCTTAGCTCTTGGCTACTGCTCAGTCTCTGGGCTTTTAACTCTTTATTTGGCTCTGTGTTTCTTATTTAATAAGACCATTTAGAATTTCGTCTACACCCCATGTAGACCAGGCTAGTCTCAAACTCAGAGACCTGCCTGCCTCATTGCCCAAGTGCTGGTATTTAATGTGTGCACCACTCTTTGAGGCTCAAGCACTGAGTTATTAAAGCATGGTAGTTACTTAAGTGTAGTCAAATCTATTTTTCACATAAGATTTTTTACCCTATGCTTCACTACCATAAAACTCACTTTTTATCCTGTTTGGTAAAATATGTCCACTTCTTTTTTTTTAATTCTTGCATGGAGATCTTTGACCCTTCAATGATATACTTGAGTCTCATACAGCACAGACACGCAGAGTGACCACCAGCTTTAAAATTTTATTGCTACTCCTTCCCTCCAACTTGTCCCTGATGTCTCAGGCTGCAGCAGGTACCTGAGGGGCTGACTCCATGTCCAGATGACCAGGTCCAGGCAGACAGGGGCAAGGAGAAGAGACAATAGGTGGGAGTTTGACTGGTTACTGCTGATGCTCATTTGAGAGCAATGGACAGCTTCTCAGAGGTAATGATGGTACACACTCATCCTCAAGGAATCCATGTCCAACTGAGATTGACAGTGATCTTGATCATTCAAAGTACTGGCCCAGCCCTCCATCACTGTGGTCCCACCATGTCCCTGAGGCAGTATCAACACCGACCTTGAATGCTGACCAATCACAGAAAGCCAAGGTGAGTAAACACACCCAGAGATCTGCACTCAGGTCTGCCTTGCTTGAGGGTGATAAGGGAGCGTCCTGCAATCTTCCTCCCTCCATGCATGTCACTACTCCTAGGTCCCTTAAATTCAAAGCTAGGTCCCTCACAGGATTCCATGAAGCTCAGATATAGCAATATCTCTATACAGACCTTTAGACATTTGCAACCCTGATGACATCTCCCAGTCCTGTCTACTCTAATTCTCCTGCCCCATGTCAGACATCTTTTGGAGCTACTTGGCATTGGCTGCACAACACCTGAACATCTAATATGACACATAGCTCTACAGGACTGCTGGGTGCCATGCTACTTAATGTCTGGTGTCTGTTAATTCCAATATCTCCTCAATCTTGTGAACTAAGAAGGCCTGACATATAAAAGCTGAACACAGAAAAAATACTAAACTCTTTATTGGATTCAGATGGGCAGGGACAGGGGTTGAACGTTAAAGCAGAAGAGCGGTTCATTGGGGAGTAACAATCAAGGAAGGAGTGGGTCTCAAGTCGGGGAAATGCAGCTCAGTGGGGTGCGGTCCAGGGGGAAGAGGAGTCCAGTGAGGTCTAGTGGCACAATTGCCTGAGCAGTTGTGGTCCTGGTGGGCTGTGACAGAAAGAGGAACATAAGTGAGAGACTCCTCCCTTTCCATGAAAATGGCAGAGAGTAGGTACCTGGGAAGTGGGTGCCTATTAGAGGTCTTCCTTCCATCAAACCCCTGGGAGGTCCCTCGTAAGAATACATCCGCCTCTAAACAATCCTGACTCCCTTGACATTGTAGATTGTGTTTTGTGGGTACCTAGGACATGAAATTAGACCAAGTGGAGACCATGGTATGGGAAGGACTCTGGGAAATGAAAGGAGAGATGAGTATCCTGGGAATTATGCTTGAGGACACCTCCTGAAGTAGTCACTTCTTCCTGGCTAAGGAAGGTCCCTCCTAAGTAGGAGGATGGAAGCAGGGCCAAGAACACATAGAAACTTTAACCCTGGAAATCTGGGTTCTCTCAGGGTTCCTTCAGAGTGTCACTCACCACTGACATGTTTGGGAACACAGCATTCTGTGACAGCAAGAAAAACATCAACTAAAGAAGGTGTCCAGGGTGAAGACCCAGAGCACACCTGCAGCTTGGATGGCGCCATGATTAAGGTGACAAGAAGTGCCCTGCTGGTGAAGGGCACGTGGTTACACAGCAGTTGCAGAATCATGGGTGACACAGAGGGGACCTGGGCAAGGGCCAGAGCATTTTCTCACCCTCTGCACAGACACAACGATGTTTTCTTGGTGAAGTCCTTTGTGCTGTGTGAATTTCTTAAATTCTTCCAGGGCCTCCAGGTTTTCTTTTGGACACTTTCCTGTGAGCAGAGGACAGATAAGCAGATGGGGTGTGACAGCACAGCTCTGTCGGGGGCCAGTGACACAAAGATAAAAACACTGCCCAGCTCTAGGGTCTTCACTCTGGAGCAGATGGGAGCAAGAGGGGAGGAGACTTCAGAAGGACCGTGGAGGTGGGATGTGGGTGCATAGCTTGTCCACAGGAAGTGGGTATCACTGATACAAGGGGCCACTGTATGACCAAACGTATATATGACTTCCTAAGCAGACAAGTAATGCCACACCTTAATCAGAAAGAAGCCTGTGTTTCAAGGTCACTAGTCTGCCTCCTGTCCCTGGGGGGTATTGCCCATAAAAAGCATCTGTTAGGACACAGCCTTTCAATGAGACCTGCCTGCTATGAAACCTGAGAACCCAGAAAGGAACATGTAGAAGTTCAGTCACTGGCTGGAACTTCTGTCCTATGTGGTCAATGTTCAAGGCCACATCTGCTCATGGAAGTTCTGCACATACCACACCTTCCCACTTCACAGCATGCACACTGTCCACAGAGCACCTTAATCAGAGCTGCCAGAGGGACACCAAGAGGGCTTTGTGCTTCCCAGTGCCGGGGTGTAGCTGTGCACATTCAAGTAGCTGGTGGTAGTAGCGAACATGGACAGGAGTTGGAGTCTCTGGGGTTCCTCACCTATCAGGTGTCCAGGTTGGAATCTTTTCTCAAACAAAAGGTTTTCAGCATATAAGATGTAGTGGTCCTTCACTGGCAGCTTATAGATGTAGAAGAGCTTATGGCCCAAAACTGAAAATTAAAGAGAAATTGGTCTGTAGTGTCTTTTTCAAAGACAATATTCAGACCACACTAAGGAACAGTCTAGAATAAACCATGAGCACCCAACCTGCTGGCTCCAAGCCTTACTGTGACCCCATCACAAGAAAAGGTGTCATCCACAGCTATGGAGTCAGGAACACAGGTGTCAGGGAATATGGAGACTGCACGTGACTGGCTCCCTGGCACCTACGCTACCCTGCTTCCTAAATCCTAAGCTTCAGTCTCCCTGTTGGCCAGTGGACAGCACTATCTGAAGGGGAGCATGGTCTCTTCTGTGGACTAGCCTGTGACCTCTAAAGTCACCTGGAATTAACTGGGTAGGCCTTCCTGAAAAGTAAGCAGGATAGGGATGCTGCAACCCCAGGAACTTGCCTTGCAAGGGATAACTGAATGCAGTTGGGGTACCGTGCTGGCTAATAATTCTACATAATATAGAATCATCTGAGTTTAGTTCCACTGGCCATGACAGTGAAAATGATATTGATTACGTTCATTGATTGTGGAAGCCTCATCTTAATTGTGGGCAGGAACATTCTGTGGGCAGAAGATCCAGACTGTAAAATGGTGAAGCCATCTGAGCACCAGCATGAATGCACTCATTGCTTTCCTGATTATGTGTGCAATATGAGCAGCTGCTTCATGCTCCAGCTGCCAGGAAAGCCCCGCCATTGTGGACTGTACCTTGAACTGTGAGCCAGAGCAAACCCTTTCTCCCTTAAGCGGTGTTGATTAGGGTGTTTTTATCACAGCATCAGGAGAAGAAACTGAGACAGGGACTCAGTCCAGTTGACCAGGCACCTCTGTTCTCTGCATATGAATCCCCCTGAATGCACTGGTCCTTAGACCTGAAAAACAGAAAACCAGCAGACAGCCTCTTTCAGAACACATGCCTATGCTCTACTGAGGTCACCTGGTTTATCAGCTTTAGCACAATGTCCCCTGAAACCCCACATCAACCCCTCCAAGTTTTTTTATTACGAAAAATTTTTATTCATTTTGCATACCAATCAAAGATCCCCTCTTCCCTCCTCCCGCTCCTCCAGCCATCCCCTCCCAAACCACCCTCCATTCCCTCCTACAAGAAGGCGAGGCCTCCCATGGGGAGTACATTTAGTAGAGGCAGGTCCAAGCCCCTCCCCCTGCCTCAAGGCTGTGCAAGCAATTGTCTTCCTGTCAATCCACAGAATTAAATGTACCCAACAAGTGAAAAATACACTACAAATAGGCTGTGGGAAGAGAACCCCATAGCTGTTTTGAGGGAAGAATTGTAATAGTACATGAGAAAAATTACAGACAAAAGCAAATGGTATTCATAATCTGTGACCCCACAGAACATGTCTAGTGGCGCTCCCTGTCAGAGACTTATTCATCTGGTGGGTCGACCTGTTGAATATTAGTTGTCATCTGCCACCTATTCTTTTGGTCTCTGGCAGTGTTTTAATTTCTGAAGACTGTGGGACTTTTAAAGTTGTTTGGTTTTTATATTGTGATATTAATGTCAACATGACAGCTTGGAAACAAATGAGAAAGGAAAGGCTATGGTTTAATACTGATGTTTTTGGACATCAAGTTGATATGTGGTCCATCGTGCTGGTGTTTTATGTCAGCTTGGCACAAACCCAGGCCTCGCGGGGAAGGAATCTCAATTGAGGGGTTCCCTCCTTCAGACTAGCCTGTAAGCACTCTGTGAGGCGTGTTCTTGATTAACAGTTGATGTGGGAGAACACAACCCATTGTGAGCAGTACCATCCCTGCACAGTTGGTCCTGGGAAGAATAAGAAAGCAAGGGAGGTCATGTGATCAAGCTAGTGAGCAGCACTCCTCTCTCTGAGACTTTTGTTTCCATTCCTTCCTCCAGGTGCGTGCCTTGAGTTCCCTCCTTGACTTCCTCCTGTCATGGACTGTGACCTGGAAATTGTAAGATGAAATAAACCCTTTTCTCCTCCAACTTTGATTGGGTCAGTGTTTTTAATCAAAGCAGCAGAAACCAAACAAAACCCAGTTCTCATGATGAGCAAGGAGTGGTGTAGTGATTTCCAACAGGATCAGTGATGGTGGAAAAGAAAATGTAAGACACAGATTTATAGGAAACAATAAGACCCTATGTGGGAATGGTGTGGTTGTCTCTGTGGAGGGAGTCTAAAAACAAAACCAGAATGGAGAGATGACTTGCCAAGACCTCACACTGTAACACCTTCTCCATCATGGTGTGACTAGCCAAGGGGAAGGAATCCTAATGAAAAATGGTTTCCTTCACTGATCTCTTGTAAACCTCAATTAGTGTCCCTACCTCTCCTTACACTTGTATTGTTCAGTGTTCACTGTATTCACTATCCCTGCTCAGTCTACTGTGTGCTCTTGTCTCCTGATTACTTAATTATATATTATTATAAGAGTGTCACATGCCATGAGGAAACCAAAATGGAACAAGATGGACAGCAACTAGGGAGACAAGGGGTTGGTAATTTCAATGGAATTGCCTGAGTCAGCTGCACAAAGAGGACATTTAAACACATGATTGAAGGAAGTGAAGGAAATGAGCCATGAATGAGGATGTAGATGAGGACTCCAGGTGGGAGGAACAGTCAGTGTGGTCTGGAAGAAGCAGAGGCAGACTGGCTGAGACAGGAACAGATGGAAGGGTGGAGAGAGAAAGGAAGATGGCCAGAGGCCAAGTTAGAGAAGGGGTAGAAAAAACGATGATGAGCTGTAGACCAAGCTAGAGACTTTATGTTTACTGTGAGTAAAATGACGACAAAGGGAGTGTGTTGACACAGTGAGAACATGACATTCTTTTATTCTATTTTTTCATAAATTTTAAAGTTACCATACAGAGTCATGAGTTTATTTATGGTATATTCATATATATGTGGGTTGTTTTCTTCTAATTTATAGTCTTCTGACAATATCCTTCCCTGAGCCCATCCTCAGACCCAGGAGGAGGTGGAGAGGTCCATAAACCTGGAGTTGAGACTGTAGGCAGGTCCTTCCATGCCTCCCTGACTGCTATATGTACTTCTGCCCCAGCTGCCCATGGTGTCCTCTTCATGACACACTCTAGAATACAGAATGTGAACTGAAAAGGAAATTCCAGTTATTCAGCTAAGGGGAATTGTTCTCCATGGTGGGGTGAGACTTCTAAGTGGTAAGTCAACTTTGGGTTCACTCATAATCCTTCAGAAACCTGTCCTCATGTCATGCAAGTAACCAAGACAAAGGCATTTGTTGGCAAAGATAGACATTGGTCTAACTGTGCTTAAGGATGTTATTGAGGGTCTGTATGGAGTGAGTAGAGTAAGCTCATGTCTCCCAAGAAAATCTTACACAATAGGTTCCATTAAATGCACAGGAATACCTCAACCCATCATGTCCCAGAAATGCTGTGTGGGACAGATGAAGGGCACAACATCCTAGAATAGGTCATGTGAAATGGCACTGCCCACCATGAGCAGGACTTTATCCTGGGGATCAGCTCATGGACATGTTCACCCTAGGGCATCTGGGGTCCTCCCTTCCCTTCCCTCCTCAGGGACCACATCCACTGTTGCTGCCAAACTATAGCTGGCCGTGTACAGGAATAGGGGGCAGATGGGCTGAATTTTCACAGCACAACTATCATGGTGACCTGGCCTTCAAAATCCTTTATAGTCTGACCCCAAGATGTCCTGAGTCATGTCTTCAAAGCTTTCTCTTCCCTAGAGATTTGGGAAGATGGTCCAGGCAGGAGCTGGCTGCATTTCGTATGTAAGTAATGTGCCCAGGAAAAGACAACTGGTGTGGAAAAATAGGATACCATCTCTTGCAACTTCAATGGAAATGTGGGAAGGTCTTCCCTTCCTTCTGTCTGGATTTGGTGACACTTGTGTGTAGGGTGGTTGTCTGTGATTTATCCCTGAAGCACCAACCCTAGCAGGCAGCAGGTAACTGCTAGGTACCTAATCCACCCAGGCGTGGCCAAGGGAGGACCCTTAAGACCTGGGATGTGTACATGCTCATTCTCTTGGCTACCCTGTAGTCTTGGATGTTGGATGCTGGTACTATGGACCTAGACAGAGTTCTCCAGAGACCCATGTTGGACCACACCTCACCTCTCCTGGACCCCATGACCAACTCCCTTTTGCTTGTTGTAAGTTAACCCAAAATAAAACCCTTGGATTATCAGATAAACTCCATGGAATTGCCTCATTATCTGGCACCCAACATGGGGCATGAACCTACGACCCTGAGATTAAGTGTCTTGTGCCTGATTACTTGAGTTTGCTCTCCTCATTCCTATTGGGTTCTGGGCTCCAGGTCTCCCTGCCCTGAAGGGCTTTGAAATCAAGACAAATATTTTATAGAGACACTGAAGACCTCTCTAGATATTCTGCCCTCTACATGCTAAAAGTGAAAAACCACCCTACTCTATGGCCTCAAACTGGGAGACCACCACCCATCACCAGAGCCAGAACACTAGACACACCTGCTAGTAGGGACCCACATAGCCAACCTATGCCTGCCTCCCTGTGACACCCTCAACTTTTTCTCCCTTTCTATCTACCACAGAGGCAGAAGCACTGTTCATTTTACAAATGCCCAGGCAGCCTGCTACTGTGCCTTGTGACCCTGTGTGTTCCAGGATGCCCCCTATGGGGACCTGTGAATGTGAAAATACAATCTTTCTTCTCTAAGAATATGCTCAGCTCTGACCACCTACCTTCACCCAATTATCACAAAGCTGGGACCCATTAGACTGTCACACATGCGCCCAGAGATAGGACTAGATTTATTAAAAGAAGAGGCATGGTTGAGTTCTGGCACTGGGCTCTGTCCTCTTGTGGCAACAGGAGGTGGCATCCAGGTGCAGAAGGTAGCAGGTGATCAGCTCCTGGTTGCTGAGTCATCTCTGTAGAGCTTGCACCAGGTACTAAGATTCTCAATTACTCACAGGACTCTATTTGCAGAATCAGAAAGAGATAAACAGCTCTAAATAGTGCTTCTGTGGTCATGTCTTACAGGGAAATCCTGAACAGAAATGAGGAAAAATCAAATCTCTACCATCACAAAGAGGGTAAAAGATGTCTGTTCTGTTCAGGCCCATATTCATCACGAATGTTTCATACACCTTCACAGATTGTGGGCTTGCAACCAGGGAACGACCTGTAGGGTGATAGTGTGTTAAAATGAAAGGCCTTACTCCAAATAGGATGGGAAATTGTGTTCGAGGAAGTGAGGCCTACAAGCAGGCCACCATGGTTCCTCTTGGATCATCTAGGACCTGAGAAGACTCAGGCCAGGGATAGGGAGGCCCAAGTTCAAACTTGCTATAAAAGAAAGAGGCCAGCCAGGTGAGAGGAGTCAGGAGGAAAACATGTTTGCATGTGGTTTGGGGTCTGCAGTAGAGATGAATGCCTCAGATGGATCACACACAAAGGCTTCTGAGCAGGGGGCTCCTACCCCCACAGCCCTAGGGAGCAGAGGACATGTACAGAATTTAATGCACAGGCATAAGCTGGAAACAGCCTATACCCTCTCCTAAAGGGAAGTGCTGAGTTTCACAACTGGGGCAGCATTAAGGGGTCAAGGGAGGGCTCCACCACTGACTGTCCACATCCATATGCTCATTATGCTCTAAACCTCTCCAGGCAGGTCCATTTTGGAGAACATAGCCCTGAGTAGCCTGTCCCCTGCCACAAGGTCATATATGAAAAGAAAGCACCTTTTGTCTTTGCATACTGTAGGGCCAACAGTGATATTTGATGCAAAAGAGGAAGGTCAGAAAAAAACCTAGCAACACATAAAGGATCTTGGCAGCACTGGGGACTTGGAGTGTTGGTTGTGATGTGAGGGTAGGGCAGGAAGGCACTTCTCCCTAAGTCTGCACGCTCTGTGCTGAGACACCCCAAGGACACTGTTTGAGTGCCTTGGTGGCAGAGCCTTCAGTGAGGGCAGGGGAGAGGCTGGATAAAGAGTGGGAAGTTGTAGAGTGGAGTATGGGAGGGAAGTGGCCCTGTGACACCCAGGTGGGAGGGATCCTAGGAGCAGAGTGGCTGGAGAACACCAAGAGATGTGTGAAGTGTGGTCAGACCTGCATGGCTACTGGTAAACATGAGGCTCTCAGCGCTTGGGGACAGTGGCAAGTGGAGGTCATGTCTCCACCTGGCACTGGTGACCTTTGACTCAAGTACTCTCCATGTGTACCTCAGTGTCCAGAGAAGCCCTGTGAGAATAAGGACAGAGTGGGACACTGGACCATGATAGCTGCTTTCCCCGGGATGTGATTGACATCTGTCTCTCAAGAAATACACACTTGCATATTTTTTGATCTGTTTGCTTTGTCAGTAAGCTTTATGTTTTATGAAGGAAATGCAGAGAAAAATTGTGAGTGTTTTTCTCTCTCTCCCCTCCCCAGCACTGCCCAAATCTACAGATTGATTCTTTCTTTAGCTCCTTGTCTCTCCTCTTTCTTTTAAACAGGTGCTCGGCTGTGACTGCAGGATGTCTGAACTGTCTGATCAGAAAGGAGCATGTTATTATGTGCAATAGGATGTTCAGCAGGACTCTAGACTTCCCAATCCAGGACCCCATACCTGATACCAGGACAATGTCTCAAGATGGGACCAGTGATCCCAGCATCAAGGGAGTCCCACCAGAAGTCTGTTCAGAGAAATACAACAATGGCAGACTGAGAAGAGAAAGAAGGTATCAGGGCTGGATGAACGAAGACTAAACGTGGACTCGGGCCTCACAACTGGTCATTTGATGGCTGAGGAGAAGAAAGGACAAGAGCTTGCAAATCGTTCTCTCAAAGATACCAAGAATAGTAGGAATTGTCCCAGTTGGAAACTAGACTAAGTATGGCAGAAGGACCCACTCTGGACCCATTGCCTCACAAGTTCATGAACAATGCTCGCAAACTCACATACCCATGAGCATAGTCATTATGTAGGTGGGATGTTTAACTTTATCCTTGTAGTAGGCCAGGGCGAAATCCTCTGTGTTCAAGAAAAAGATGCTTATGTAGTGCTTTGACCCTGTGGAAACAAATAAGCCATATGCCCGTGGAGTCTCTTTAGAAGTCTCTATGAAAAGGCAGAAATATGGGTGTCAGCACTTACAGGCTTGAAATAAACCAGGGTATTTTTTGAAATGATCCAGGTACTGCTTGAACAAAACACATCCGATGGGTTTCCTGAAATACAGGATAAAAAGTGACTCTAAACTGGACACTTTACTGCCTTTCCCAGCACACATCATAGGCCAGGCAACTAGGTCAGACTTCCCTCCCAATACATGGGACTCAGGCAGCAGTCTCAGAATCCAACTGGTCATGACTCTGTACCCTCCCTGTGTGCTCCAAGTCACTCCAGAAGGGCAGCTGATACACACTGCTGTGGAAATGGTGAGCACATCAGACCCCTTTTTGGTGCACTCTGGTACCTCGAACACAGCAGGTCTTTCCAAACACAGCCTGCACACACATCCTGGATCACTAAATGTGTCTCAAAAACAACTCCCAAATGATAGCATCCTGGACCGACATATTCCCCACCTGGGTTTTTCACTAGCACAGAAACCAGAGGACTCTTAAGGGGCCTGTGAGCATCATTCCTGTGGGTACCAAAGACACCTGGTTCGTTGCACAGACAACGCAAAAGGAATCCAGGATGACATGGAGAGCCTAGCTGGGATCAGGAGGCATGTATGAGATGAACAGGGGTGAGACGAGGCAGCCAAAAGCAGAGGTATCTACCTGGGTGTGTGCACTCACATGATCTTCATCCTGAACTCCAACTTCCCAACAGCATTAATGACAAAGGTGAAGGGTGGCAGTGGGCTGAGCTTCTTCTTTGCAGGAATAGGCATGTTTCCAGCCCAGCGAGTTATATACCATTTTCCTAGAAGCTAGAGGAGAAGTCATACCTGAGTCAGGCTTCGGGGTCAAGAAAAGACAGGGAAAGGGTTCCCAGGCTGGAGATGGAGCAGGAGCATGGCTAAGAGGGGGTTGGGGAGCATCTTAATGCAGACAGGAGGGGCCTGAGGCACTGGAAGGGCAACAGGCGACCTGGTCATAACTGGATCTTCTCTACCATTTTCAGGCAGAGCCAGGCAAGCTGGAGTAAGGGTCTTCTGGGAGATAAGTTTCCTGGAAGGGACTCTGTCCTGTGTCCTTAAGGAGGTCCCGCACAAGGAGCTGAGAAAAGTTACCCAGAGAATGAGGCAGGATGTAGAGTAGACAGAGCTCAGAGTGGGTCAGTCACAGGTGGAAGATAACACCAAGCACCCAGAGACTATGGGATCATTTGTGGCCACAGTCACCCCACTCACATGTCAGCTGATCCTGGCTGGGGTTCAGTCCCTGTTTCCCACCCACTCACAGAGTCAGGGAGAATCCCCCAAGGACTGGACTCATCAACGTTCTCACAAAACCGATCAATCAGTACTCAGTACTCTCTCTGTCCCTAACCTTGACACAACCGTCTCAGGAACATTAGCATATCACCTTCAAATGACCTTGGCACCTGCCTCCCCTTGGTCCTGCCTCCTAGGATCCACACACCCTTGACCTCCCTGTCTCCTGTGCACAGGGACCCAGGACCAAATTGAGAGCTGGAATGGATGGCTTTCCTGCTTTTATGGAGGACAGGCAGGATGAAGACCAAGCATTTGGTGTGGAAACATCAGAGAGGAGCTGGTTCCCAAGGCCTGCGTAGCCAAGAGCATGAACAGCAGCTTGTCAGCACCCAGACTGGAGAAAGGACTTGGGGTCTCTGTGAGTAAGCTGTGTGGCCATGACAGACAGCCCAATGAACTGGAGTTGTACCTAGAGGGAGACAAGGTGCCTAGATACAAGCCTCAGTCCCAGGACCATTTGGCACAGATGTTTCTTGGCCTCCAGGACAAAGCCATCAACAAACAGGAAAGGCACAACCAGGCACCTCTGCTCATCAGTGATAGGGCGTGGGAGCATGGCTGATCATCTCAGGACCCTCACATCTTCTCAGGAAGACATACCTGTGTTGCTAAACATGATCTCTTGGGAAATCCATCCCTCTGACCTTCCCTCCCAGCAGTGCTCAGCCCTCAGCAAGCAGCAATGCTGCATCTGTGCACATCTCCCTGCAGGAGACTTTCACTGAGAACAGAAGTTCTGAAAAGACTCAATTCTGTGGTTTGAAAGAAGGTTCTCGGAAGCCACAGGCTGACAGAGGAGTCACTGGTCACTGTGACAAAGCGGTGAGCCAGATGATGCTATAACCCATCCCTCTGCCTGTGGGTGCCACACCCTGTGGGGAGCTGAATGGTGGTGATACTAGAGGTCATGGCCCTCATGGAACTCGGGGACTGTCCCAGACGTCTACCTGTGGGTCCATCAGTGACCTCAGACACTCACCCAGTCCAAGGTCATGACCCAAGAACCCCAGACCCCACCCTCAGTGCTCCATGGCTCTCACCTTCTCAGCAGTGGCAGGAAATGTGGCAGCCCTGTAGACAGTATCAGGAATTGATAAAGCTTCTTCATCTTCAGCTGCTACAGAAAGTAGAGTCAGGCTCAGGGGCAGCAGGAGCAGCTTCATAGTGCCCGTGTGCTTCTGGCCTCCCTGCAGCATCTATATCCCAGCCTCACCTGCACAAAGGCCCATCCATGTGTGAGCTGATTGTACTGTTGTTTTGTTTGGACCTCATAGACACATGGTGCAGATTTCTGTAATTAAACACCTGGCTGCACTTTCACTCATTCTGAGGAAGCCTTGTCAGCAGAAAGAATGTTATCAGAGTGGGAAGCATGACCTCAAAATACAGAGCAGGAGGATAATAAAGGTTCCCGAGTTCCTACCCTTTGCACGTCCAGGTTCTATTCCCACCAAAATCACTCCTATCACTTAATCTTACGTCCCAGAACTTCCAGCTCCAAACAGTCACCAGCTTCTCTCCACATAGCAATGGTGAATGTAAAACCCTACCCCCTCCACCACAGGCCCCAGAGAGCTCAGCTGTGGTCTCTCCCCATCACACTCTGGCTCCTGTGTCCTGTCTTCTCTGTATGCTTATGAGGACCCTGCACATCTCTCTGACTCTGCATGTTCTCCCTGCAGCTCCCATCCCACTCAGCATCTGGGCTTCTAGAAATCTTCCAAATTCTACTATGCCTTGTCTCAGTGCTGCTCATTTCTCTCAGGTCAGGCTCCAAGAGTTGGGATTCAAGCCAGACTGAAGTCTTTCCAGATTGCCCAACTCCCATTGGTCCTCTGTTCTATGCCACAGCACAGTGCAAATCCACTGCCTTGCATCTGTGCACATGTGGAGCTGTGTGTGTGCCTGTGTACAAGTGTAACTGTGCATTTATGTCCATGTAGGTATGTGGTAGGGCACATGTGCATGTGTGTCTGAGAGTTCACATTGTGTACCTGTCTTTGAATTTTGGTGTCTCTGCCTGTGTATGTGAGTACATGCTTTGTGCTTAGGTGTGTGTCTCTGTCTTTGTGTATACAAGTATACATATATCAGTGTATATGTGTGTCTGTGTCTGAACTTGCGTATGTCTGTGTATGAACCTGTGCCACTGGGAGAAAGGCATATTTTCTATATGTGTTATGTGCCTCTATTTCTATGTGTGCCTCTGTACCTCTGTGCATCCATGTGGCAGGGTCTATGAGAATCCAAATCTGTGTCTGTTTATGCCTGTCTCTGTGGATGTGTCTACGTGTGATAGCTTCCTGGATGTTAGGAGGAGAATCTGAAATGACCCTCACAGGCTACATGCTTAAACATTTGCCCATTAGCTGGAGGCGCTTTGTTGAGAAAACTAGAATCTTTGGCACTCTGGCCTCACTAGAAGATGCTGGATGCCAGTGGAATCCCCCTCTGGGTCTGCCCCGAGCACTCTAGTTCTTGATCCACTGGACTGTATCAAGCTCCCTGCCCAGAGACAGATCTGATTCACCTGCCTTGCCTTCTCACATGATGGACAGTATCTCCTGGAGCATGAGCCAGAATCAATCCTTCCTCCATTGTGTCGTTTCTGTTGTGTATTGTGTAGTAATTCCAACTAGAGAAAATAACAGAAGAAACTGGTACCGATAAGTGATGTCACTGCTGTAAGAAGCCTGAGCATGTGGGTCTCAGGCCTTGGAATGGTCATTGGGAAATCAGGAAGGGATTGCCCCTGCAGGCTAGACAAGCCCTTCAGAGCTGTTATGTGGAGCTCATGGGAATCCTCAGGGAATGCTGACTAGAAAGATCAAGCTCTTGAAATTTCAGAGGGCAGCAAGGATGCTATCAGAACCTGGAATACAGGTCCCTCATGTTGCACCACAGTAAAGAATCTAGTTACCTGTGCTGATGTCATGACAGGTTGAGTGAGGCTGAACTGAACAGTTATGAACTCACTTCTCTGGTGGAGGTTTCAAGAGCAGTCAGCATTCTGGATGCAGCCTGGTGATGATACCAGGCAGGGATTGTAGCTAGAGTTTTCCTGCCTGGCCCACGGTCAGGATAAATCTCTTTCACCTGCCAGTCCCACAGCCGCTCAGACCCAACCAAGTAAACACAGAGACTTATATTGCTTACAAACTGTATGGCTGTGGCAGGCTTCTTGCTAATTGTCCTTATATCTTAAATTAATCCATTTCTATAATTCTGTTCCTTGCCACATGGCTCGTGGCTTATCGGCATCTTTACATGCTGCTTGTCCTGGCGGTGGCTGGCAGCATCTGGCAGCGTCTCCTTCCACCTTCCTGCTCTTTTAATTCTCTCTGTTAGTCATGCCTATACTTCCTGCCTAGCCACTGGCCAATCAGTGTTTTATTAGCAACACATTTGCCATACAGAACATCCCACAGCAAGGGATGTTCCAGCCTCCTCCATGTTGCAGGCACTGTCAACCTTCAGGCTGGGCCTAGCCTTGAGTTTATCCATTTCATAGTGACTTAACCTGAATTATCCTATTTTGAGGAAAATGACAGGAAAGCATGACTCCACATCTTGTTTACACAAATTAATAGCATCCCTCTGCCAGCACAGTTGGAGGTACAAAGTGATGAGAGATTTCTGTGTGACACTCAACTATGACACTGAAAACATATCATATATATCAGAAACACCAGACTCCAGATACATGAGGTTGTCAATCACACCAGATGGAACTTTGTCACCTGGTGCTTTAAAGAGGAGTACCCCAAGACTGAGTTATGCAGTTTGCTGACTGTCACAGTTACTCTTCAAAAGTTTCATCAGTTAAAATGGTCACAGTCAAGAACTGTTGCCTCTGGCTGAGTCCTTGGATGGGTTGGTTGTCTTATCCCCATAGCAGGGTGATGCAATTCATCATTCAAACATATCTTTTGTTCTGTTGGGTCGTTACCCAGGCCAGTCATGATTCCCGCACCCCAATGCTCATGTGCTTGACCAGGAGCAGTACCAGGAGAACCTGGAGAATTCAATATCTTCCTGTGCATCTTTCTCAGCTCTCACTTCTCTTTGTTTCACTAGATCCCAAGGAAACCCAAAACAACCTATCTCGTTGACCCCACAGACTAAGTACAACCTATCTGGTTGACCCCACAGACTAAGTAAGTCACAGTGGCCCGTCTAACCTCTTTATGAAGAATCAGAGAGGAAGGTGAGGATACAGGAGTGGGGACTGGGGTAAGTTGGCTTACCCAGAAGGGGTTGTTTCATGTTCTTCAGGACAAAGGCTCTAGTGCTGTCCTGGACTTCTGTGGAGATGAGATTCTCCTTGACATATAAAGGACAGTTTGATAACAGGAAGGGAGCTGTGGTGGTTTGAAAGAAAATGGCCCCCAAAGGAAGTGGCCCTACTAGGAGTTGTGGCTTTGTTGGTGTGTATGTGTCCTTGTTGGAGACCACTTTCTGTTGCCTGCAAGATGTAGGACTCTCGGCTAGCTTCCCCAGCACCATATCTGCCTGCGTTCTTCTGTGCTTCACACCATGATGATAACGAACTGAACCTCTGAAATGTAAGTGAGCCACCACAATTAAATGCTTTCCTGTATAAGGGTTGCCGTGGTCATGGTGTGACTTCACAGAGCAGAAACCCTAAGACAAAAGTTGGTACCAGGGCCTAGGGTATTGCTGTGATAAGCTTGACCGTGTTTTTGTTTGGAGAAATTTGGACTTTGGTACTTTGGGTTAAAAAAAGGAGTTGAGCACTTTAAGTGCTGCTTAATGGGCCACACTAGTAGGAGCATGGAAGACAGTGGTGCTGAGTGTGATCTGATGAACTGTATGGGGCTGGCTCAAGAGGTTTCAGAGAAGAATTTTAGTATGTTGCCTAGAGATCATTCTTGTGATACTTTGGTGAAGAAAGTGGCTGCTTTTTTCTCTTGTTCAAAGAGTCTACCTGAGGTTATAGTAAAGAGTTTTGAATTAATTACATTGGCAGAGAAAATCTCCAAACAGACTAGTGTAGACTCTGTTATGTACTTGTTATTACTAACTCTGATGAGGATTTATAATGAAAAGGAGAAAGCTGAGCAAATAAAAATACAAAATGTACAGATTTCTAAGAAAAGGAGCACCAGAAGTGGAATTGAGCTAAATCCTGTGTTCAAGGAGATAAACAGATTAAGAAATGGAATAAAGGGATTGGTGACCTCAGGGAAGATCCTACCCAGCTACATTTCCAACTTGTGTAAAGTAATTAAAGAAAAGCTTAGAGCTGTGTATGGTGGTGCATATCTTTAATCCCAGTACTCAGAAAGCAGAGGCTGGAAGATCTTTGAGTTTGAGGCCAATGTGGTCTACAGAGTAAGTTCCAGGACAGCCATGTGAAACCATTAGGCAATGGTGAAACCTATGGAAAGTAGAAAGCTGGTGAAGATGTAATTGAACAAAGGGGACATGTCCCAGCCCCAGTAAGCAGCAGAACTTGGCGGCTTAGGCCACCTGTTTCTGGAGTTAAGGATAGAAAAAAGAAGCTATGGAATTTGCCCCATACAACTAAGTAAAGCCACCGAAACCAGACATGTGTCAGGTGTGTACCTGAATGGAGCAAGTGAGGTCATTGCATGAAGCTGTGAAGGTGAACCATGGTTTGCCTTTGGAGACTGCAAGATGATAGAGATAACAGAGTTGTGGGATTCCTGCCAAGGAAAACTTCTAACAGGGAGTGGAACCAGACCAACAGAAAGAAGTATGTTGCAGTCAACAAAGTTGAAAACAGTTGGAGATCTGAGGAGTTTTTTATATCAGATAAGGAGATGCAGAGTTTGGAGTTTGCCCTGCTGATTTTCAGGCTTGCTTTTGTCCAGTATTTCCTCACTGTGCTCCCTTCCCTATGTGTTGGAATGGTTATGTATACCGTGCCATTGTATGCTGGAAGTATGTGATCAGTTTTTTATTTTAATTATTATAGGGGATTACAGTAAAGAGATTGCATGAATCTCAGAAATGATTTTGAACATTAGACTTTTAAACATTAAGACTGTGGTAGACTATGGGAACTTTTGAAGTTCAACTGAATACATTTTTGCATTATGATATGGCTATAAGCCTTTGGAGCCAGGGAATGAAATGTAGTAGTTTGAAAGAAAAATGGCCCCCGAAGGGAGTGCCACTATTAGGTGGTGTGGCTTTGTTGAAGTAGATATGCACTTCTTGGAGACCACTTCCTGTTGCCTACAAGATACAGGACTCTCAGCTATTTCTCCAGCCACATGCCTTCCTGCATGCTGTCATGTCCCACACCATGATGATAACAGACTGAACCTCTGAACTGTAAGTGAACCACCTCAATTAAATGCTTTCCTTTATAGGAGTTGTTATGGTCATGGTGTGTCTTCAAAGCAATAGAAACCCTAACTAAGACAGGAGCACGGTGGGAGTTGCAGTTGTAGAGGAGATGCTGGCATACCCACCAGATCACACAAGGAGAAAGCGGTCCATCTCTCATGCTACCTACAGTTCTCCACATTGGAGTGAGAAGAAGAAACAACTCACTTCAGCTCAGCAGGATGATCTGCTGATATGCATAAGAACCATCAGTGATAACCATGTCACAGACTCAGTATTATGCTGTCTTAGAATTTGGTCCTCCAAAGAAATTATTCTTTAATTTAGCTTCACACATATTTTCAGAAGATCCACAGAATACAGCCAGATTCTTTGCACAAATATCACATAAATGCTCTTAAGCCCAATTGTGAATAAAGTCCTTGTTTACTCAAGAAGGCTATAGTAGGCCTCATGAACCAGGACTCCACTGCTCACAGTGCTCTCAGCACTATTGCCTTCTAAGCCCATTAATGTCTGCTTAAAGCATCAACAACTTTCCTAGTCCAATGTCTCAAAGGCTTCTAACTTTCTCCAGAAATCACCTTAACTTGGTCAAGTTTTTCACAGCAACAGCCCCACTCCTCTGGTGTCAGTTTCTGCATTAGTTACTTTTCTGTAGCTGAGATAAAGTACCATGACCAAAGGCAACCTAAGAATGAAAAGGTTCACTTTGGTTCACAGCTGCAGAAGGCTGGAGTCCACACATCAGGGAAAGCCAGGGCATGCAGGAGGCACATGGAGCTTGCTGACCGCACTTCATCTGCACCCAAGAACAGAGGGAGCATGGAATGGGCAAGGCCATAAATGCTCAAATCCCACCTGCAGAGACATACTTACTCCAGCAAGGCTGCAACTCCTCAAGGTTCCATAACCTCCTCATGCCATCAACTGAGAAGCGAGGGTTCAAACAAATGAGCCTGTTGTTTTTCTGTTAGCTTAGCAGCTAAACCTGAATCTGCTGATATTTTAACTACCATCTGTGGCCCTGTATCTGTAAGGTCAGCGCCCTACCTCTCAGGCCACAGCTGAGTCCCACCAACTCTGTAGCTGCTGCCAAATGTAGTTTTTAATGTATCATTCTGTTTACTAATGAAGACTTGGGAGTCGAATATTGGGGTGAAAACTTGCTAGCTCAGAGAAGCCAAGAAGCAATCTTCCTTTTTGGCCAGAAACCCCACAAGACAGGCTCCCTCCAACTGTCCCAAACCAAAAAGATGGCAAAACTCCAGGTCCCTCTCTACTCCTTCCTATACATCTCTCTATCCATCTTCCTTGCTCTTCCATACCCTCTATGGCTAATTACTATCAACTAGTTTCTGGCTCTACCCCCTGATCCAAGGTTGATTTTTTTTTTATAAACACAGTCTTTGTTTCACAGTGTTATCAAATATCCTGAAACATTTCCCCCTTTTTGTCTAAATAAAAAGGAAAGGTTTTAATTCTAACACAGTAAAGACATACACAATAAGAACAAATATCAGGTAAGAATTATATTCACAATGTCTTATCCATTTGTCCTTGGCAGATTTGGAAAGTACTCTATTATCTATCCTATCTTGGTGAGTCCAAAGTTTTGTACCTAAATCACTTTCTATCATAACTTGTATTAGCAGCCCAAAAATATCCTATTAGACATTAAAACATTTTCTTAGATAAACAACTTAAGTTTTTATGTCTCTCAACCTTATAAACATTACAACTCTCTTGTGAGTTACTTTTTTGAATTTGATAACAAAGAAAATAGTAAAATTATACCTATCTACTCTTCAACCCCATCAGAGTCTGATAAGGATAAAATATTACCTGAGTGAAGAGGAAGTGCAAAGCAAGGAACTTCCTAAATTATAGAAATGACAGAGACAGTCAGCTGCCCGGACAGTCACCCAAGTTTCCTCTACAAAGTTGGAGCATCCATATTCAATCTACAGGCCTAGAATATTTGACAGACATTTCTGTGAAGCAGGAATTTAGAAGGACTGGCCTACCTTGTCTTGGCAAAGATCAGCAATTGACTTCCTTTGTGTCCTGCTTGTCCAATTTGGAGAGCATACTATCAGTAGTTAAGGTAAATGAAGTTTCTTGCCCAGTGACTAGCATTTGCACATTGAAAGCAAATTCTACATGGAAGTTCTTCAATGCCCATCATCTCCTTTGAAGTAGATTGGTGCTGCCAGGAACAGACATATCTCACTGTCATGAAAGCCTTATATTATTAAACATTTTAAATGCCTTGGTCTGTAGATATCTGAAGTGTTTGAAGACCACCTGTCTATCTAAAATATATCTGTAGAACCTTGAAAACATACCTTCCATGACTACAAGTCTGGTTGTTATAGGTGGCTAATCTGCATTTCTTATTTATCCTAAAGAGTTTGCAATAATAGCTTTCAAGGACTAGAACTTTGCATTTTTAAATGAGTTGCATAGGTACTGTGACCATTCCTAACCTCAACTTTTGAGGTCTCCAAATATAATGGGGCCTTGCAATGACAAATTCACTTGGACTGTGTCAGCCACTAAGCTGACAAACACCACCCAATGATCAGTTTTGGACTAACAGCTGCTCAGAATAATTTCAAATCTGCCAGATGAAATGGTCCAGCCTCACAGACAACTCCATCCAGCACTTCAGATAAGCTCTACACTTTCCCACCACACAGAGACTGGACAGCAAATGACACAGCTAGCTTTCCCAGGACTTGACTATTACCCCAATTTTTTCAGGGTCCTCTAAAGATGCTGTTGCCCCCCAGACAACAGGAAGTAATTTTAAGAACACAGTGCCCACATTCTCAAGAGCTGGGGTAGATGGATTTTTGTTTTTCAGTGGGTTATTGATGTTTGTAATTGTTTAGGGGGATTAATTGCAAGTTGTTATTTATCATAGTCAGGGAGAAAGCTAAACAAAGGAGGTTAGATTAAGGGATTTCTTCCTTCATTCCTTTCTTTCTTTCTTCCCTTCTTTCTTCCTTCCTTCCTTTCTTTCTTTCTTCCTTTCTTTCTTTTTCTTTCTTCTATCTTTTTTTCTAAGCTGTATAGTGTTGAAAAAATGGAGATGGGGCATGAAAAGAAAAAAGGGGGAGGTATAAAAATAATAGGATAAAAGGGTAGATTGAATCTTCCAAAAAGCAAGTACTAGTGCCAGATATTTTACATTTGTATGGATTTTTGTATATTGATACAAATTTAAAGTTATTATTGCTATAACATACTGTATATATATATATATTTCTACTCTTATTTAAGGTATTGTACATCACTCATAAGTGGATATTAGGAGCAAAGTATAAGATAACCAACCTACAATCCACAGCCCCAGAGAGGCCAGATAACAAAGAGGGACCAAAGAAGGATGCATGGATTTCCCTGGGAAGGGGAAATAGAAGAGATCTCCTGGGTAAACTGGGGATAGGGGTGGGGGTGGGATGGGTGATGGGAATATGAGGGATCAGGTTGGGCAGGCTGGGCATGGGCATGGGTTGGGGATTGGATGGAGAGGGAGAGTAATGAAAGAGACATCTTAATGCGGGGGCCATTTCAGAGTAAAGGAGAAGCCTGGTGCCAGGGAAACTCCCAGGAATCCACAAGGATGACCCTAGCTAAGATTCCTAACAATAGTGGAAAGAGTGCCTGAACTGGCCATCTAGTGTAATCAAATTGGTGACTACACTAATTGTCATCAGAGAGTCTTTATCCAGTAACTGATGGAAGCAGATGTAGAGATCCACAGCCAAGTACTTGGCTGAGCTCCAGGAGTCTTGCTGAATAAAGGGAGGAGGGACTGTATGAGCCTGGGGGTCAAAGTCATGATGGGGGAACCCACAGAGATAGCTTACCTGGGCTTGTGGGAGCTCGTGGGCCCCTAGAGAATTAGGGGACCTGCATGGGACCGACCTAGGCCCTCCGCATATGTGTGACAGTTGTGTAGTTTGGTCTGACTGTGAGGCTTCTAGCATTGAGATCATGATCTTCCCTGGCATGCTTAGCTGGCTTTGGGGAACCTGTTCTCCATGCTGGATTACCTAGCCCAGCCATGATGTGGGGAGAAGAGCTTGGTCCTGCCTCAGCTTGATGTGCCATGCTTTCTTCATGGCCATGGGAGACCTGCCCCTTTCTGAATGGAGATGATGGAGGAGGAGTGGATGGGGAGGGGGTAGATGGGAGGAAGTAGGATGGAAGGGAAACTATTATCAGTATTTGAAATAAATGAAAAAATTTAATTAATAAAAAAATAATTCCTGTGGGAGAATGAGTAGAATGTAGAATGATTATGATACAATCAAGTTCTGGATTCAAGTAATCCACATGTGCATCCTGTAATTACTTTTCTACCAGAGCAAATTCTCTCTCAGCCTCAGCTGATAACCTTCTTGAGCTATTTAAATCCCTATCACCTTGTAAGGTTTGAAATAAATTCTTAGCTCTTGCACAGCAGTTTTTGAAAATAATTAAGAGTTTGTAATTGATCTCTCCTAATTTGTACTTTCTGTGGTTAAATTTTCTGTACAACCAATCTTATATCCTAAATAATTAATAGATCCTCCTCTTTATACTTTTTTCAGGAGCAATTTGTAATCCCCAACAAGACAAAATTCTCTTTAGTTCATCAAACATTTCTTCTAAGGTATCTGCAACTGAATCATCCAGTAAGATATCATCCATATAATGGCAAATTATAGATTGATGAAACTACTTATAAATTATTTCTAATGGCTTTTGTACAAAATATTGACACAAGGTGGGGATGTTTAACATTCCTTCTGGAAGAATTTTTCCAAAGGTACGTTTAAGCAGACAATGTAAAGGCAAATTCTTCTCTATCCTGTTCTTGTAAGATATAGTTTTAAAAAAAAAACAGTCGTTTAAATCAATCACTATAATAAACCATATTTTAGGTAATAAAGGAGGCAGAGGAAGTATAGAGCCCATTGGCTGAATCACCTTATTTATGGCCCTACAATCTGTTAACATTCTCCATTTTCCAGATTTCTTTTTAATAACAAATATAGGAGAATTCCAAGGACTGGTCGATTATTCAATATATTGAGCAATTGGCTGCTCCTGTACCAGCTGTTCTAGTGCCTGTAGTTTTTCTGATGTCAAAGGCCATTGTTCTACCCACACAGGTTTGTCATTTAACCATTTTAAAGGTAGGGTTGTTGGTACCTTTAAAAGATGAAAAGTTGTTTTGCCCTGCTTGTGTACAACCTGAATGGTCTTTGATTGTTCTTGATAATACCTTTTAATATTTTTCTCAGAAGTACTTTTTATTTTATGGTTTGTTTCTGAAATTGGAGGAATGTTAATCTGTGTTTTCCATTGCTGCAATAAATCAGGATCCCATACATTCATTGCTATGTCAACTATATATGGCTTTAATTTTTCTCTGTCATCCTTGCCCTGTACACTCAATCCATTTTGTACTTTGTTTTACCTGAAATAAAGTTCCAATCCCTAGAAGTTGAATATTTACTTCCTAAAGAGGCCAATCTGGATGCCAAGATTTTGGTGTAATTATTACTACATCTTACTCTGTGTCTACCATACCTTCAATTTCAATGTCATTTATTTGTATTTTTAGTTTTGGTCTCTGATCGTTTATACCAGTTTCCCAAAATAGTTGTTTTTTGGTCTCTCCTGAAATGTTTTTCTATCTACTAAAAGCTGTGCTATCCTTGATCACATCCAGAGTAGTGTGATTTTTAACAACAGGCATTAAGTCTTTTACTTGCTCTGTGGATGAGTTTGGCAGGGAATGATTGAACCAAATTTTATCTTGAGGCCTGCAAGGGGCCCCCTAAGATGTT
>CABHPR010132888.1:0-11496 GCA_902168415.1 Peromyscus melanophrys
ATTCCACTAAAATCAGGAATGAGGCAAGGCTGTCCGCTCTCCCCATACTTATTCAATATAGTACTTGAAGTTCTAGCCAGAGCAATAAGACAGCATAAGGAGATTAAGGGGATACAAATTGGAAAGGAAGAAGTCAAGCTTTCCCTATTTGCAGATGACATGATAGTATACTTGAGTAACCCCAAAGATTCAACCAAGGAACTGATACAGCTTATAAACACCTTCAGCAACATAGCAGGATACAAGATCAACTCAAAAAAATCAGTAGCCCTCCTATATACAATTGACAAACAGGCTGAGAAGGAAATCAGAGATACATCACCCTTTACAATAGCCACAAATGATATAAAATACCTTGGGGTAACACTAACCAAGCAAGTGAAACACCTATATGACAAGAACTTTAAGTCCCTGAAAAAAGAAATTGAAGAAGATGTCAGAAAATGGAAAGATCTCCCAGGCTCATGGATAGGCAGGATTAACATAGTAAAAATGGTAATCTTACCAAAAGCAATCTACAGAATCAATGCAATCCCCATCAAAATACCAACACAATTCTTCACAGACCTGGAAAGAATAATACTCAACTTCATATGGAAAAACAAAAGACCCAGGATAGCCAAAAGAATCCTGTACAATAAAACAACCTCTGGAGGCATCACGATCCCTGACTTCAAGCTCTACTATAGAGCTACAGTAATAAAAACAGCTTGGTACTGGCATAAAAACGACATGTGGACCAATGGAATCGAATTGAAGACCCTGACATTAATCCGCACACCTATGAACATATAATTTTTGACAAAGAAACCAAAACTGTACATGGAAAAAAGAAAGCATCTTCAACAAATGGTGCTGGCATAACTGGATATCAATGTGTAGAAGGCTGCAAATAGATCCATGTCTGTCACCGTGCGCAAAACTTAAGTCCAAGTGGATCAAAGACCTCAACATAAATCCAGCTACTCTGAACCTGCTAGAAGAGAAAGTAGGAAGTAGTCTTGAATGCATTGGCATAGGAGATCACTTCCTAAATATAACACCAGTAGCTCAGACACTGAGAGAAACAATCAATCAATGGGACCTCTTGAAACTGAGAAGCTTTTGTAGAGCAAAGGATACAGTCAACAAGGCAAAGCGACAGCCTACAGAATGGGAAAAGGACTTCACCAACCCCACATCTGACAGAGGACTGATATCCAGAATATATAAGGAACTCAAGAAATTAGACATCAAAATGCCCAACAGTCCAATTAAGAAATGGGCTATAGAACTAAACAGAGAATTCTCAACAGAGGAAACTCAAATGGCTGAAAGACATTTAAGGAATTGCTCAACATCCCTAATTATCAGGGAAATGCAAATCAAAACAACTCTGAGATACCACCTTATGCCTGTCAGAAAGGCTAAGATCAAAAACACTGAAGACACCTTATGCTGGAGAGGATGTGGAGCTAGGGGAACTCTCCTCCACTGCTGGTGAGAATGCAAGCTTGTACAACCACTTTGGACATCAATATGGCGCTTTCTTAGAAAATTGGGAATCAATCTCCCCCAAGATCCAGCTATACCACACTCGGGCATATACCCAAGGAATGCTCTATCATACCACAAGGGCACTTGCTCAGCTATGTTCATATCAGCATTGTTTGTAGTAGCCAGAACCTGGAAACAACCTAGATGCCCTTCAACTGAAGAATGGATAAATAAAATGTGGTACATATACACAATGGAATACTACTCAGCAGAGAAAAACAATGACATCATGAGGTTTGCAGGCAAATGAATGGATCTAGAAAAAATCATCCTGAGTGAGGTAACCCAGACTCAGAAAGACAAACATGGTATGTACTCACTCATAGGAGGATACTAGATGTGGAGCAAGGACGACTGGACGGCTACTCACAATACCAGGGAGGCTACCTGAAAAACAGGACCCCAAGAAAGACACAGGGATCGCCCAATGACGGAGAAATGGATGAGATCTACATGAACAGCTGGACGTGAGTGGGAGTAATGAAGGGCGAGGGTCGAGGGAAAGAGAGCTTGGGGGAGCGGGAGATCCCTGATGGATCAAGAACAGAGAGGGAGAACAAGGAATAGGAAACCATGGTAAATGAAGACCACATGAGAATAGGAAGAAGCAAAGTGCTAGAGAGGGCCATAGAAATCCACAAAGATGCCCCCACAATAGACTGCTGGCAATGGTCGAGAGACAGCCCGAACTGACCTCCTCTGGTGATAGGATGTCCAAACACCCTAATTGTCATGCTAGAAACCCCATCCAATGACTGAGGGAACTGGATGCAGAGATCCTCGGCCAGGCCCCGGGCGGAACTCCAGGAGTCCAATTGGCGAGAAAGAGGAGGGTTTATATGAGCAAGAATTGTTGAGACCAAGGTTGGATAAAACACAGGGACAAATAGCCAAACGAATGGAAACACATGAACAATGAACCAATGGCTGAGGGGCCCCCAACTGGATCAGGCCCTCTGAATAGGTGAGACAGTTGATTGGCATGATCTCTTTGGGAGGCATCCAGGCAGTGGGACCGGGTCCTGTGCTTGGTGCATGAGTTGGCTGTTTGAAACCTGGGGCTTATGCAGGGATGCAGGCTCAGCCTGGGAGGAGGGGACTGGATCTGCTTGGACTGAGTCAACCAGGTTGATCTCAATCCTCGGGGGAGTCTTTGCCCTAGAGGAGATGGAATGGGGGGTGGGCTGGGGGGGGAAGTGAGGGAGGCGGGAGGGGGGAGAACAAGGGAATCTGCAGTTGATATGTAGAATTAAATTATGTTGTAAAATAAAATAAAAAAAAGAATATATACTGACTAGGTCATTTCATTTAAATAAAGACCAGAACAAGAAAAGACTTTCTGAACAAAACACTGATAGCACAGATGCTAAGAATAACCATTAATAATGGGACTTAAAGAAACTGAAAAGCTTCTGTACAGCAAAGGATACTATCATTCAGTCAAAGCAGCAGACTACAGAATGGGAAGAGTTTGGTTGTTTTTTTTTTTTGTTTGTTTGTTTTGTTTTTTTGTTTTTTGGGGTTTTTTTTTTAAGATTTATTTATTTATTATGTATACAGAAGAGGGCACCAGATCTCATTACAGATGGTTGTGAGCCACCACGTGGGTGCTAGGAATTGAACTCAGGACCTCTGGAAGAGCAGTCGGTGCTCTTAACCGGTGAGCCCTCTCCCCTTCCCAATCTCTTCAGCCCCTTTCTTTTTTTTTTTTTTTTTTTTACTAACTACACATCTGATAGAGGGCTAATATCCAAAATATATAAAGAACTCAAAAAATGGACATCAAGAAAACAAATAACCCAGTTAAGAAATGAAGTACCTATCTAAACAGAGAATTCTCAAAGGAGGAAAGTTAAATGGCTGAGTAGCACTTAAAGAAATGCTCAACACCTTTAGTCATCGGAAAAATAAAAATCAAAATTACTTTGAGATTTCATCTTACTCCAATCAGAATGGCCAAGATAAATAAAACAAATGACAGTTCATGCTGGTGAGGATATGGAGTATGGGGAACACTCATCCATTGCTGGTGGGAGTGTGAACTTCTACTGGCAATATGGAAATCAGTGTGGCAGTTCCTCAGAAAGATGGGAATTGATCTACCTCAAGATTTATCTATACCACTTTTAGGCATATACCCAAAGGATGCTTCATCCTACTTCCTCAACCATGTTCATTGTTGCTCTATTCATAATAACCAGAAATTGGGCAAAGCCAGCTTAGATGTTCATCAACAGAAGAATGGATAAAGATAATGTGGTACATTTACACAATGGAGGCAGAAAGAGTGTAAAAGCCAAAGATGGATGACACACAAAAAAAAAATAAAAAAAATTTTAAAAAAAAGCCTTCTAAACCGAGCATGACCAATGCACATATAACAGAGATTGTGGCAGCACGCACAGAGCCTCTACAGGTCTGTACTAGATGGAGTCCCCATCCCTAACCCAAAAGCTTTCTCCAACTGGTAACAACTTGCAAATGAAAAATTAATTTTCTCTAAGGAACTCGCACTGGGAAAAGAACTCACTCTTAAGTGTCCAGCAGTGGATGGCCAACACAAAATGAACTTCATGGCATCTTTGGAGGTTCTTTGTCTCATAATGTTATATTAGGGCATTTATTTATTTTACCTTACAGATCCTTTGCATATATAGCATGGCTTCCAGTTTTGTGTTTTTATGGGATTACTGTGTGTGAGAACATGTGTGTCTCTGTGACTATATATATTTCTTGTGCTTTTTCTTTGGATCTTTTTCTCTGTTTGTTTTATCTTATTCTGATTTGTTTTTGTTTTATTTTATTTTATTATTATTTCTTAGATGCCTATTTGTTTTCTAAGGAGAGACAAAAAGGATATGAATCTGAATGGGAGCAGAAGTGGGGAGGAACTGAGAGGAGTTGGCGGGGGAGTGTAATCAGAATACATTCTATTAAAAAAATTTATTTTCAATAAAAGAAAAACTAAACAAATAAATAAAGTCCAGGAAACAGAAAAAAACACACAACATTTAAGAATATGTATATATGTATTAAGAAGAAAAACAAAAATTATGACAATAACAATTGTGATACTGATTACCCTCAGTGAATAAGAGGTAGGCTTGCTGGTAATTCTCTATTTTCCTTTCTTGGGTAGTGCCTGTATATGTATTTTACTTTTTAATACATCACTGAGTTTTACATTTCTGTTTTGTGCATTTTCCTCCATATGTAAGATCTCTTCCAATTTTAAAAGACTAAAGCAACTTAAAAATTCCTTTCAGGTTTAATAATAATATAGTATAAACTAAGATTTTCCAAAGGTTTAAATTATGATGGCTAAGTTAATTTAGCCATTACTTTACAATCACAAGGGTCTGAGTTTATTTCCCAGAACTCATCAAAGCTGCTAGGCATATATGTGTGTGCTTGTAATCCCAGTGGTGGGAGGACATGATGGCCAGTCCATCCAGCCTAATTGGTAAGCTTTAAGGAGGGATCCTCTCTCAACGGAGGCAGATGATATTACTAAAAAAGTCACCAGAGGATATCTTTTCATCTCCTTACATGCATGCACCCATATACATGCACATATGTTTTTAAATGTTTAAGAGCTGAGAAGATGGCTTAGTCAGAAAGTGCCTGCCTTACATACAGGAGGGCCTGACTCCAGATCTCCAACACCACATAAAAACGAAGTGTGTTGGCACTTATCTGTCACCCTAGCTCTAAAAGGACAGAGACAGGACCAGAGCCCATTGGCAAGCCAATGCAGCCAATTGGTGAGCTCTGGGGAGAGCTCTCAGGGAGAGACAATGTCTCAAAAATAGGATGAAAAGCATTAGAAGACAACCAATGTCAACCTCTGACCTCCACAAGCATGTGCACAGGTACACACACACACACACACACACAAACAAACATAAATATGCACTCACACATTGTTTGAGGGTTTGTGCCCCACTTTGTGATCATTCTTTCTGCTTCCTGTATATGATTAAAATGTCAGCAGCCAGCTTCCTGCTCTGTTCACTTGCTGCCATGTTTCCCCTACCATTATGATTCATTCTCACTCTTACTCTAAAGCCAATATAAACTCTTCCTCCTTTTTGTCATAGTATTTATCACAGCAACAGAAAAGTAACTAATACCTCATGTGCCTAGAAATATATTTTAAATAAAGTATGGTACATTCATATGATGAGATACTATAGATCCATTAAAATCAATTAATATTAAAACATGGTCACTATATATCATATATATATATATATGATTATAAGCCTGAAAGTATGGTTTGCTAGCTAGACTTATGTAAACTTGACACAAGCTAGAGTCATCTGAAAGAAGAGAAACTCAATTGAGAAAATGCTTCCATAAGATTCAGCTGTAGGCCATTTTCTTAATTAGCTGTTGATGTGGGAGAGTCCAGCCCATTGTAGGTGGCATCATCCCTGGGCTGGTGGTCCTGGGTTCTATAAGAAAGCAGGATGAGAAAATCATGGGAAGTAAGCCAATAAGTAGCTCCCCTCCATGGCCTCTGCATCAGCTCCTGCCTTCAGGTTCTAGCCCTGTTTGAGTTACTGTCCTGTCTTTCTTCATCAATGAGCAGAGATATGAAAGTATAAGCCAAATAAATCCTTTCCTCCCTAACTTGTTTTTTTTGTCATGGTGTTTCACTGCAGCAATAGAAACCCTAACTAATACAACAGTTTAATTTCAGTAATTTTAACATATATGAATGAAAAGAGAAAGAGAATCCTGACAAGAAATAAAGGTACTTTCCCCCAAGCCTGACAACATGGGTCCAATCTCTAAAACCTTTTGGTGGAAAGAGAGAACTGACTCCTACAAGTTGTCTTCTGACTTCTGCATGTGCACCCAAATACACACATACATAAGTAAATAAATGAGGGGGTAATTGATCAACTGATTCGATTACTCTGTGAGTCAAAAGTTTTTAAAACTATTTTGTGAGAAACACTTGATATGTGCAAAGTAAAGTGGTAGGGCCATGCACTGGGTTCATTTTTCTTCCTTAAGGGAAAAAAAAAAATCACTTCCATTCAAACAAATCCAGTATGTCCTACAGACAGCAATAAATTATAAAATGAAAACCAACCAAACAAGTAAAATTCCTAAAAGTAATGCAGTATAAAGAAAAGTAGTGTGTAACACACAAACTGAGTTATCTGTTTCAGATGACTAATTTTGGCTTCAGTGTAAGCCAAAGTCAACACTATGCAGAGTACACAAAACTCAAAGAGCAGATAAACTAGAGAGCAGTCTTCCAGACAACAAGGGAATGTTAAAAAGAAAGGTTAGAATCCTGGAAAGAAGAAATTCTAAATTTTGATAGTTTGATCAACTATTTTTGAACCAAAAATCTAGGGATGACACCTAAGGCAGCATTTGTAGTCCAAATTCAACTATGTTACAACTCTGGAGGGAGACAGGAAGGGGTTGAAAAGGGAAATAGGACTTGTCAAATCAATATAACCAAATCTAGAGATTCCACAATATCATTAAATATCCATAATATAAACTAAAGTTACTCCACATACAAAGTAACTGAAACATGTGATCAATTTTCAAGGGAAAAAGGGCAACAAACAGAACCTAAATCTAAATGGATGATCTAGGTATTGAAATTAACATAGACACACAACTATAACTAGCTAAAAGACATAAAATATGTTCACAATAATATAATGGTAAATCACAAGTGAGAAATGAAATATGCAAAAAAGAACCAAATATAAATTCTAATATACAATGTCTAAAATAAAATATTCAGAAAAGAGACTTAGGAGCAGAATGAGGATGACAAATGAGAGAGACTATGAACTTGAAAATGGGCCATTTATTCTAAAACTGAAGAAAAAAATAATAGTCTCAGAGACCCACAGAACAATATCAAAAAGTCAAACTATGCATAATCAGAATCCCAAAGGAGAAAGAAGACAGAACAGAAAAATATGTGGACAAATATTATACTTCTTGACATGGATTTGAACTATATTATATGTATTTGTCAATATTCAACAAATAACATATTTGAAACTCAGGAAATACACACAAAATTCAAAAATACTTTAAGAATGTACATTGTATATAAGATTTATGTTAAAATAAAATTCTAAATAGATCACTAAACTTCAGTAAATGATATGTATAAGTATTTAGAAGGAGTATGCTGATGGCTTCAATTTATTCTTAAATGTTTGTCCATTCCCTACCAAAAAGAGCATTAATATTGAATAGAAGGGTAGAGTTATATAGATTAATGATAAAAATATATAATAAAATGCTAATAGGACAATTTAAGTGTTAGGCATAGAGGTATTACTGTTACGTTCTTTCAATTCCTTAATATGCTTGAAATTTTTCTAATAAAATTTTTTGGGGGAAAGCCACTATGACTGATAGTATTTCAATGGACTAATACAAATTATTTTTTAAAACAAGAGTTATGTGTTGTTTCATTTTTATCCTTACTAATCAACCTCTACAACATGAGCCAAATTTCAGCCAATGAATCTACCTTATTCATGTACCTATTCAGTCTGGGAAGTATAAGGAGGAAAGAGGGAGTAAGGGGAGGAGGAGGAGAAAAGCAGAGTGGGGAAGGAGGAGGAAAGACAGACAGACAGGAAGCGGGAGAGCAGGCAGACTGCTTGTTCCCTGTGTCTTATTGTACCAAATTTTAGAAAACAGTAAGTAAAACTGTTTCTGTTTCATTGTTTACTGATTAAATTCTTTTACTTTTTTTCTTTCTAGGTTCATATATATTTTTAAGTCAAATTGGAGGAGCTGGAGATATGGCTCAACAGTTAAAAGCATTTGTTGCTCTTCCAGAGGACTCAAGTTCAATGTCCAGTACCTACACTAGGCAGCTCACAACCACTTGTAACTCTAGTTCCAGAAGATCCAATACTCTATTCTAGCCTCCACAGGCATTTAAAAAAAATGTGATATACACAGACATAAACACATACACATATTAAAAAAAAGATACTATTTTTAAGCCAAACTATAACTATATATAAATGTGCCATGCTATACTGTGATCAGTTTCTACAATAGGACATTTCAAAAATACTGTTCATTAAGCCATTCTACAGAAAAGAAGTTATAAAACTCGAAATATAAATATTTGTATAAATTTTGTGTAAAAGATATGAAAAAAGAAAATAACACCATTAATAGCATTTAAATGGTCCACGTTGACTTTTAAATCATGATTATTTTATTAATTACCTTCTAGTTCATCCAGGTGTGATGGAGTTCCTTGTGTTCTAGGCTGAATATAAGATAATTTAAACCTGGGCACCACAAATGGTACTTCTTTGCCATCGCATGGTAATTTGGAAAGCAAATAATCCTCACTACAGCCAATTTGGGGCTTTACTGAAACAGAAGTTAATGGAGGTGTACAGATGGTGTTTTGGCTATTTGAGACTGATGCTTTAAAGTCCCTTTCCACAGAAACTGCATTCAAAAGGAAGAAAAAGATCAGAAGTCAGTCACAATTATGTATATAGATTACAAGTAACAATCTAAACCCAGAATTATTAGTACTTTTTAAATATCTTTATTTTATTTTTTATTTTCATTATATTTTGTTATTTTGTTTTGAGACAAGGTCTTACTATGTATCCCTAGCTAACCTGGAACTTGCTATGTACACCACACTTTCCTGGAATTCACAGAGATCTGCTGGCTTCTGCCACTTGCTTATGCCTCTGGAATGCTAGGGCTAATGGTATGTGACACCATGCCTGGTCTTTTAAAATAATTTTTAAAAAACATTCCAATACAAGCTACTCTTGAGTTCTAACAAGCTCTTCTGCACTCCACATTAATCTTGGTGGACTAAGATTTGATCAATTAATATGTTGTTGCCAAAGCACATTTATCCTATTAGAATGGGAAAAGCAGTTTTTAAGAGTCATTCCCATAAGAGCTCATTGATGGAAAGCAAGTTTATTTTACAGTTTAATTAACAATGTCTTCAAATAAAAACTGAGTCATTTTAAAATGCTATAACAAAGCAACTTATGTTGTTAATGCTATGGGTAAACAGGAGTCTCAAATATGTAAGTCAATTCTGAGAAGGCAGCAAAAGTCTTCAAGTCTACAAAACTCTCCAACAAATCACAAAATAAAATGCATACTGACTAAATATTTATCATATTAGCAGTTCCCCCTGCCTGAGCATCTATACACCATTTTATTTATTTCTAAAATAGTATATACATCGCTGTATAACCTAAGATAGGGTGGAAAAGGATAGTTGATCTTTATGTATAGTTAGTATTATCTGTAGAATGAAGAAAAGCACAACTACCATAGTACAGGAATTTATGGAATGTTTTAATGTAAAAACAGAAACTTTCTGCTATAGATATGGTTTAAGTGTATCCCCCATGTGCTGACATTTAATCCCTACTGTAAGGGTATTAACCCACAGTCCACATTGTAAGGAAAGTAAAACTATTTATGGAAACTTAAACCAAATCATGTGTTTAGATAAGGGGCTTTTGGGATTCAGTTCCTTTGGGAGGGTAGAGAATCCACGGTTGAATCTGGTGGCTTTGTAAGAGACACAGAGAAATCAAGTTACATGTGTTCATTCCCTGCTTTTCTATTAAGTGATACTCTGTACTGCTTCAGGATACTACCAGCAAGAAAACCATCATCATCTTTGATCTTCAGAGTTGTGGGCCAAAATAAACCTCTTATCCAGTATGTAATAAGCAGATTATTATGTGTATCTCAATAAAGCTTGCCTGGGGATCAGAGGACAAAGCCAGCCACTAAATTAGACATAGAGGTCAGGCAGTGGTGGCACACACCCTTAATCCTATTACTGGAGGCAGAGATCCATCTGGATCTCTGTGAGTTCAAGGCCACAATGGGAACGGAGCCAGGCATGGTAGCACACACCTTTAATCCCAGCACTTGAGATCCAATGCCTTTGCTTGGGAAGGACACAAGCCTTTAATCTCAGGAAGTAATATGGCAGGACACAGGAAGGTATATAAGGCGTGAGGAAACAGAAACTCACGCTCTTGGGCTGAGGATTTCCTAGGGGTAAGAACTTGTGGCTGGCTTGTTCTATTCCTCTGATCTTTCAGCTTCACCCCAATATCTGGCTCCAGGTTTTTTTTATTAAGACTGTTAAGCAATTCGTGTTATAGTACTGTGTTATTGGCATAAAAAGATAGACTAATAAAACTTCATATTCAGATATATACTAAGAAGCTCTACCCTACAAGAAATAAAAGAACCAGAGAAAAGTAAAGTTATAATCTTAACCCTGAAGAGATAAGAAACCACACAACATAAAAGGAAATAGCTAGTATAGGAATCTTTCCTAAATGTGGATCCTGATAGTTATAAGTTTCTTCTTCAGTGACTGTCTTATATGGGTTTCTACTGCTGTGATAAAACATCATGACCAAAATCAATTTAGGGAGGAAAGGGTTACAGCTTGTAGTCCATCATCCAGGGAACTCAAGGCAGGAACTAAAGCAGAAGCCATGGAGGAGTGCCGCTCACTGGCTTACAGCACCCAGGACCACCAGTACCACCCACAGTGAGCTGCCCCACACGAACACATCAATAATCAATCAAGAAAATGCATTACAGGATTGTCTAGAGGAAAATCTGGTGGGGGGAATTTCTCAATTGAGGTTCCCTCTTCCCAAATGACTCTAGCTTGTGTCAAGTTAACATAAAACTAGCTAGCACGGTGATCATTCATCCACAAGATATTTGTAATGTACTGAACATAAAGTGGAAGTTGTCTTTATTTGCACCCAAACATTTATCAGAGTTTATTGTTTCCCAAGCACACTTCTCTCCTTACCTTGACTATCTTATTCCATTCACCTATCTATGTCGAACTCCTAGATTATTATACTTCCTTCTTCCCACAGCTTGTCAAATCCTATTCAGGCTCTCACAGCAAAT
>CABHPR010132888.1:11896-25372 GCA_902168415.1 Peromyscus melanophrys
CTACCTTCTTTATAGTGATGTCCAGGGTTGTTTCATGATTTAAATTAATCTCTCTACTATACTTCAGGATCCCTAGGAATTCTGAAGTAACAACCTAGTATGCCTTCCCTTTTGGCCTTTCCATCAAAGTCAGAAAACATTCCTAATTTACTCAAATATTATTACATGCCATAAAGAAGGTACTAAGTAAGTGCTTACCAAAATCAAAATAATACTCACACTTGTGCTTTTCTGTTTCACCATAGAAACATCCTCTACAGCAACTCTTTATAAATTCTGCTGCCATTACATTCAATTTCTAATAACCAGAAAACTTCCAATATCAACCTGATGGTAAAAGAGCATAAGATTTCATTGTTAATGTCACTATCACTAAACAAGTCATACTATCTGTCTTTCTAATGCATAATGAGGGCTCTGAAGAAAAATATTTAAGAGGAAGATAAATTTTTACTCTTCTGTATGACTTTATACACTCTAGGATCTTTATAACTTATCAGAACAGCATACTTAAAATTATTAAATGAACAATTTCAATGTTACAATTTGAGAAAGAAAAATGCCCTTTCCAATATTCTCTTATATCTGATATATCTAGGTTTATGTCCAAGCAAAACTTGAAAGAAAATGAATGCCATAAAAAGTATGACAGAAAAATTTCATTCTCTAGATCAATTATTTTGATAATCCAAAATCCTTTATAATTGTGGCCTAATAAGCAAATCACTGTAAACATTGTAAGTTACCTTAATCCTTAGAATTAAACTAACAGAAAAATATTTCTTAAATATTATATCATTGACACATACTTACAGAGGTAGGAGGTTAAGCAAGCATACAAATAGGATATATTGCAAATGGATTATGTATTATATCAGGAACATGGTGCATGAGGACTTTTTGTCCAATTTTCTACCCTGATATCAATGTGTTTGTTCCGAAGGAACTCTCTTCATTTATACCTACTTAAAATCTATGCATTTTATGGGAAATTTAAACACAAAGAGAACCTACAATAACAAAATCACCAAAATTAAACAATTTTCACCTCATTGAAAATCTTATTTCATCTCTACCTCTCACTTGCCCTATACTTTCGGCTTACTTTTAAATAAATTCCAATCATATAATTTAATCTAAAATACTTAAATAGTAATCATTAAAAGATGTGACAGGGGCCTCAGAAGTTAACTTTTGAGATGCCCTCACTAGGTGAAGTATAAACAAACAATATCTGAAATGGATTATAACATTTCTAAAAGGTACTCTTTTTTAAAAATAATCATAATAGCATTATCACATATAAAAATTTAACATGAGCAACATGAAAAAATTTAATATACTTTGTATCTAGTTTCACCTACGGTTTCTATTTTTTAAGAGTTGTTTTGTTGAATTCAAGATAATATTTAGATTGTTGTAACTTTTGCTATTAGAAATAGTAGCACTCATTATGTGTACATATATTACTCAGATATTTCTTAGTATATATCTGTAAGATATAGGACTACTGGGTCAAAAAAGTACATATGTGTAATTCTGCTTGTAGTGCTAAAATTTCTCTGAATCACTACCATTTCATATTCACAACAAAAGTATATAAAATCACGTTTGTCGCCAACAAAACGTCATTCAAATGCTACAATTTTGTCGGTGTGATAGGAAAGAAATGATTGGCCTTTGTTGTCTTAAGTTGCATCTCCCTTATTAAAAATGATGTTGGGAAGGGCTGGAGAGATAATGGCTCAGTGGTTAAGAACACTAGCTGCTCTTTCAGAGGATTGGCATTCAATTCCCAACACCCATATGGCAGTTAACAGCCTGTAACTCCAACACCTTCTTCTGGCACTTTACTCATGTGGTACACATATATACATGTGGGCAAAACACCAATACACATAAAATAAAAATAACAATCTTTAAAAATTGTTGTTGGGCATCATTTAACACATAAGGCTAAACTATAGTTATTTCTATGAATTATCTGTGTTCATAAGTTCCCATTTATCTAGTTTAGAGGTTTTTTATTATTTCAGAGATTAACTCATGTTCATCATATAAGCGAGAAATGTTCTTTTAATCTGTCATTTGCTTCTTGCTTTGATTACTATTATGCAAAAGTGTTTGTATAAGCTTGTGATGTAGCTCAGTGGCAGAGCATTTGCCTAGCATGTGGAAAGTCCTAGATGTGCGCACGCGCACACACGCGCACACACACACACACACACACACACACACACACACACACACAGATTGAGTACCTGTTGTCTAAAATGCTTGATATCAAAAGTGTTTCAGATTTTGGATTTTACAATATTTACACATACATAATGAGATACCTAGGGGAGAAACCAGATCTAAGTATGAAATGTATTTTTTCATATATATTTTATATATACAAAAGTAATTTTGTCTATGAAACAAAGTTTTATTATGTGAAATTTTCTACTTACAGCATTATATTAGCACTGAAGTGTCAGATTGTGAAGCACCTTGGATAAACATATGAACATATATACATCTACATACATAATTATATCTATGATTTTCATTTTTGCCGCTAGACTAAGTCATAATAAAGTTTCTCCATATCTAGGTCATAAATAATTGATCCATCTTTTCAAGTTTTTTGCTTGTTCGTTTTTGTTTGTTTTTTTATCAAGGCAGGGTTTCTCTTGTAGCCCTGACTGTCCTGAAACTCACTTTGTAGACCAGGCTGGCCTAAAACTCACAGAGATCTGCTTGCCTCTGCCTCCCAAGTGCTGGGATTGAAGGCGTGCACCATGCCACCTGGCATCTTCAAGTTATTTTAATTATTTTTTATATGGTCATTATGGTGCATGGTATGAAAAATGTATCCAAACCTATTTTATACCAGTGTATACTACAAACACTACATACTCAAAATTCCATGTGCTCATTTCAGCAGCACATGTATTAAAACTAGAATGATATGGAGATTAGCATCGCCCTTATGTAGAATAACATGTAAATTGGTGAAGCATTCCGTATTTTTACCTCTATACTTGAAACTCACACACATCTATGCACACACTTAAAAAATAATAAATAGATAGATAATAAATAAATAAATAAAATACAATTTTAAAAAAATTCTTATTTTCTCCACTACTGTTAGGATGTTCACTTTATTAAAATATTCAATTTCCATGTGTAATTAGGTGTGTTTCCGTATTTTCTATTCTCTTCCACTGGTCAACGTATTCCTATATAAACACCATGTGATTTTAGTTTTGGATTAAAATGTACAGCAGGGCTAGCCATACTTACTGCTCTTCACTTTCAGCTTTTTCTTAGCTACTCATGCTTGTCTGATTTTACCAATTAATTCTGCAGTCTGGTCTAGCTCCAAGAGAAAAAAAAAATCTAATGATACTTTCATTGGGAACATAAAAAACTTCTATCTTATAAAAACTGACATCTTTAAGGATATGTATTTGTATGTAATTGTTTACTTGATTGTTTTGAATTCATGTTTTGACAACTAACCAAAACCATGTGGACAAAGAATTTGGTATTTCTCCAAGATAAAAAAAAAAATGACCAATAAACATGAAAAGGGAATCAACTTCAATGACTATAAGGGAACTACCAATAAAATTACAATGAAATGTCACTTTACAAGCAGTAATTGAAAACACACACAAAATATATGAAGTAAAACTGGAACCATCAAACATTGCTGGTAAGAATGTAAAATGTATTGTTAAAAATACCATGGTATTCCCCGAAAATGTCACTAAAAGTTACCATATAACCCAGGAATTCCATTTCTGGTTTAATATACCTATGAAAATGAAAACCATATTTTCATGCAAAAAAACTTGAACACAAATGTTCATACTTAGCCTAACTCAGAAAAGTAAAGAAATAGGAACAGTCAACCATCCATCAGTAAAAAGATAAAGTGTGACATGTATTTGTCTATACAATGGGTACTATTTAACAATAACAAAAAAAGAATGAAGTACCAATTCATGCTATATCATGGATAAACCTTGGAAACAATGTGCTAAGTAAAAGAAGACATGAAGATCACATTATATGATTCGATTTATAGGCAAATTCAGACACAAGATAGATTAGTGTTGCCAGAAACTGGAGGAAAGAAAATAAGAAGTTACTATAGTACAAATGGATACAAGGTTCCATTTAGGGTGGTGATTCTCAACCTGTGGGTCGTAACCCTTTAGGATTATATATCATATCCTGCATATCAGATATTCGTATTACAATTCATAACAGTAGAAAAATTACAGTTATGAAGTAGCAATGAAATATTATTGTTGGGAGCCACTACAACATGAGGAACTGTATTAAAGGGTCACAGCATTAGGAAGGTTGAGAGCCACTGTTTCAGGGAGAACCACAAGATTGTTCCTGAATGGTATACTTTAACAGGGTGAATAACTAAAAAGAGATCTCTTGTAAGTTTATCAAGGATAACTACCTCCCTACACCCCCACAGCCCCACCCACCCCCACTTAGTTTATTGGATGGTTACAACTTGCCAAGGACAGGCTTTTCTCCCACTTCTGTTTTAGATAGCATCAAGGTAACTTTCCTTACAATGTTTTTTGTTTTGTTTCTTTGAAAATGGTACAGTAATTTTTTGCTCCTTTCTCAACAAATTGGACCTTTGGGATCTTTGAATTAGAGACAGAAGCTCTCTCTTTAGCTTATCTTCAAGGTACTCTGATTGAATTCCAAGTGTTCTTAGCATTACAAATACCCTAAGTATTTCATAGCCATCAAGTTCCCCTAGCTAAGCAAATACCCTTCAAGCAAATAGAACTTAAGAGCTCCTTACTCTCGTATTTCCAGCATTCTCTTAGCTTTTTGACGTGTTAATTCACATTTCTTAAGATAAAATATTCTTAGTTATTTTCAGTGTAAAATTTGTTCCAAATACTGCAACTTACTATGTTTCCAAAATAAACTCTCATGTTTACTTTTTAACTTAAAATTAGTTTTGGTGAAATAGGACAAGATTTACAGCCAATATGCTTTACATTAGAGTATCATAAGGTTTTTGTTTGTTTTTTTGTTTTGTTTTAGTCACTAAGGTGATTACAGTACTTGTTTAAAAATAAAGCAATATATTATAAAAAGTAAAAGTTTACTTCTAAAAGGGAAAAGGAAAAACAGAACAATTTGAGAGGTCTAGTTTTACAAGAAACATGGTATAATGTCAAGGTTCTTTCTACAACTAAAGCAAGACTATAAAGAAGAATATATAAAGAGTTCAAAGAAACAGTAACTTCAAAACAGACTCACAAATACAAAGAAACATGACACGTGACAGGATCACTAGGATGAAAATTAGAGCATTCAATAAATGATTAGCCATATGGGGAAAAGGGACAAAACTAGATCCTCCCACTTCACATACACACATTAAAATAATTACACATAGGTTAAGGCTATAAATACAAAAGGATTTTTTCCCTTTTTGTGGTACTGAGGATGAAACCCATGACTTTGCATATACTTAACAAGCACTTAACCACTAAGCTATACCCCTAAGCTATGGTTTTTTAAGGCAAAGTCTTGCTACTTGATAGTTTAAGATGGTCTTGAAGTAGCTACATAGTTTAACTGGCTTCCTGCTATGGGCTCAGGTCCTGAGTATGATACCATTTTTCAAAACTAACTCATTTATTGTGTGTGTACATGAGGGTACACTTATGCCATTCTGTGCTTGTGGAGGTCAAAGAACAACCATTGAAGAGTTGTTTCTCTCCTTCCATCTTGTTTTGAGGCAAGATCTCTCTTGTTTCAGCCACTATACTCTATATACTCCAGGCTAGCTGGCCCACAAGCTACTGGCAGATTTTCGGTGTTTGCCTATTATCTCACCATAGAAGTACTGGAATTATAAACGCATCAGCTTTCTACTTGTGTTCCCCAGGATCAAAACTTAGGCCAAAAAACTAGCAAAACAAGCATTTTCACTCTCCAAACCATTTCCTTGGCCCTAATATCAGCTTTTAATACTTTTTATTGTAGTTTTAGGTGCTACAGAAAAATTGAGAGATACACACCTTGGAAAGCTAACATTTTAAAGCTTGCAGCAAAAAATATAAAACTATATTTTTATAAGATGGAGGGAGGGAAAGATTAAACAAGACACCAAAAGTAGAAAACAAAAAGAAGTTGACATAGCCAGCTATATTAAAATATAAGGTAAGTTCTTCAAAAGCACTACAAACTAAGGAGACAGCTATTTACTGAAAAAGAACACATGCATAACTGATAAAGGATCAATTTCAAAAATAGACAAAGAACTTCTAGAAGATAAAGAAGAAAAGGATATAAACAGACTGCATAGAACTACATAAGGTTCAACAATTAAATAGTTGTTGATAATTAAATAATAATAATTAAAGAAATGTAAATTAAACTCCCCAACAGGATACTATTTTTCGCTCACTAGGTCATCAAAAGGAAATTTTCAGGAAAAATACAAACATACAAATGTCTTGCATGGTAATAAGAATGAGAACACTTACTTGTGATGGTATAACTGATACAAGCAACATATAAAATAACAGTATTGTCCACCAAAAATAAAGACCCACAGCTCTACTTGTGGTGGTATTGTGTTCCTCAAAATATTGTGCACCCTAATAAACTTATCTGTGGTCAGAGACAGAACAGCCACTAGATACTTAGGCTAGAAAACGTTGGCACTCACACCTTTAATCCTAGCATTCCAGAGACAGAAATCCATTTGGGATCTCTGTGAGTTCAAGGCCACATTGGAAACAGCCAGGCATGGTGACACACGCCTTTAATCCCAAGAAGTGAGCCTTTAATCCCAGGGAGTGATGGCAAAAACAGAAAGATATGTAAGGCGTGGAGACCAGAAACTAGAAGCATTTGGCTGGTTAAGCATTTGGCTGGTTAAGCTTTCAGGCTTCTAGCAGCAGTTCAGCTGAGATTAATTCTGGATGAGAACTCAGAGGCTTCCAGTCTGAGGAAACAGGACTAGCTGAGGAACTGGCAAGGTGAGGTAGCTGTGGCTTGTTCTGTCTCTCTGATCTTCCAGTGTACACCCCAATAACTGGCCTCAGGTTTGATTTTATTAATAAGAACTGTTAAGATTCATGCTACATCTACTATTAGATTTTAAAAGCCAAAAGAAATTCATATACATGGATATAAAGAAACATAGACTGGAAGGGTATCACAAAACAGCTTTTAATGGCAAAAAGTAAAAAATAAAAGATAAGAATGTATACTAAACACCCATCAACAGGATTATGGGTAAACAGTGGAAAGGTCATCTAATAGGGTGATAAACAGCAATAAAAAACAAATGATCTATAGCATATGAACATGGAAAAATATCACAAATATAGTGTTGAAGTCATAGAGCAGGATGTGGTGGTAGATACTTATAATCCCTTCATTTGTGAGGCTGAGAAAGGAGAATGGCAAATTTGAGGCCAATCTGAGCTACACAATGACACCCTGTATAAAAAATAAGTCACAAATCATACAGGATAATTTTATATTTCACCTCGAAACAGAAAAAACCAAACAATACAATTTTTAGAAATATATAGGCATGTAATAAAATTATAAGGAAAATCAAGAAAAAGAAAAATATAGAATGCACAGGACAACTTTAAATATATTATGTCTTATTTCTTAAGTACATGAGTATCTCTACTCTTTAAATCTATAGATTTGTTTAATGCCATCTTGCATATGTTAAATAGTTTCTCAATTATATATTCACAATAGAGTGTAAAAATGAAGAAAATTAAAAGTGTTCACAATCCTCTCACCCTGACATAACTATAGTAGTCAAAGAAAGTAACTATACTCAAATGCCGTCAATTCTTCTTCTTTTTATTTACTTTCTTAATTTATCAGTGTATAACTGTTCTGAAACAAACTGCACATTTTTAAAATTTACAATTAAATAAGTCATATATGAATATTTTGGGGAAAGTATTATCACAATCCAGTAAATTAATACATCCAACATTCCAAAGGTTACCCAATGCCTCCTTTTAATCTATCCACTTACTTTCTTTCACTGTAACAATTTAATGTGTTTTCTGTCGTGTTTACATTTTCTAGAATTTTGTTGGGTAACTGCACAGTTTATGCATGTTTCACCTTATTAAATTCTGCTGAAAAGATTTTTTTTAATGATTTAGCCAAATTAAACTCCCACCAGCACAACTATCAGAGATTCATATATAATAGTTGGTAGTCAGACTTTCCCTCTGAACTATCCTTTCCATATTCCTAAGTAATATATTCATTAAAGTACTATCTGAACTTCAGAATAACAACAAAAACTTCCAATGGAGATCAAAGTGAAACCCATTATACAGAAAATTTAATCCAAGAGCATTTTCATTTAAATGCACATTAAACCCAAAGCTCTGACTAATATATGCAGCAATTGTAATTTAGTAAAAACATCTGATTTCCACATAAGATATCTAGAGGAATCATTAGGATATACCTGAAGAAGTCAAATAACTTAAAAGTTTGGAGTATCACAGTACTGGACTTCAAATGAAATACAGTCTGACACAGTTCATATTTGTAGCTTAAATACTAATAGCAACTGCTGAACCCAAACTGCTGAATGTAAAATGTACTAAAATAGTATTCAAAGTTTATAAATAGTGCTATTCATTATGACCAGCTTTTTGTTCTCAGCTTCCACAGTTTGAGAGAGGCCAATGAATGTTAAAAGCAATTCTATAGTCTTCATATTCTTTCCAATTCCACAATAAGATCCCCTCTAATAACTACTGCTGTCACCATTCCTAATCTTTCTCAAAATATAGATTCTATACCCAATATTTTTACTTCTTTATCCTCTATTCACAGCTCGAATTCATTCAAATTTGGCTTCTGCCCTTACTATTTTACTCAAATTAGGTTTGCTGAAGGCAAAGACCCTCTCTCTCCTTAGCTACCGAAGTCAATAGGCACTTTATTTCCTGATCCATTTGATTCGTGTCACTTGAAGGCTTCATTAAAACTCTCCTCTCCTGACTCCTTAAGTCCCACTGTCTCTTAGAATTTCTCATTTTTTCTCAAGGCTCCTCGGTCTCCTTGGCTCTCTCTACACATCACTTAAGTATTCATAATTCCCATAGCCTTCCTCTCTTCTGATTCTGTACTTACTCGAACGTTCTATACCCTTACACGGTTTCTGAGTCTGGTTTCAGAAAAACCTAATACCAATAAATCTTAGTGCCGACTAGACAACACTTGCCAGATGTCCTAACAGAATCTCAAATTCATTTTCTCTCAATCTGCATTCATTTCTTCATCCATAAGTTCTATTCATGAATAGTTATAAATTAAACGAAGCAAAATTTAAGACCTATTTAAATTTTCGTGGAGGATAAAAAAAAGTGTTTCTCTTCTAGTTATAAGGGCAAAATGTTCCTTAGCAACCCCTACACAAAAATTTACAAAGGAGATGATAAGAAACAAATCTCGAATCTCAGAGGCAAATACTATTATCATTACCGTCTAGAAATGGTTTTAACCAAGTTGAATAAACAAGTAGAAAAAAAAACGGGAATTGTTGTAAATTCTGTTACAGTAAAAGGGAAAACACAACTATTGACTGCCTACCTGCAATGAGTCAAAATATTTTAATTACAAAAGCAAAAAACTTTTACGTACTTCCTTTAAAGAAATCTGTTTGGCTTGGCATCTGTCCCACAACTTAACTATTCTATCTCCCTATATTAAAGGAGAATCATAGAAGAGAGAAAAGCACAGAAGAGGTAGAAATCCCATTGCAGTGTGCAAAACACGGGAAAAGGACTTTTTCACCCCCTTTCCTCGATTCAAGGAGTCTCGGAAGTTTCCCAGGTAAACTCTAGGCTGCTCACCTCACTCGCCCGCCCGGAGAGCACCTGGGGCTCGCGAACCAGCGCGAGCAGGGGCAGGCTTGAGGCCGCACTCGCCGGGGCTCAGGCGTCTTCACCGAGACCACGGGCCACGCCGGGCGGCTCGGGCCTCACCTCCACCCCACCCGGCAGGCGTCCTGAGGAGACTTGGGAACAGCCGGGCGCACCTAGGCCACCGCGACCCTTGACAGAAAGTAAAAGACTCTAGAGACGGAGACCAGTCCGGAAGCGCACCTGAGCCGAGGCAGCTCCCCGCCGACGTCTCGCGCTCTCCTTGGCGTCTTCACCTAAGGCTCCCGAGGCGCGGGCGCCCTCGCCGCACCCAGCGCTGAGGAAGCGCACCCGTCACTCCTCCCGGCCACCTGTAACTGACGCCCCGCGCTCGGTCTCCTCAGCGCTCGGCTCCGCCCAGCACCTCGCCAAGCCACGCCCTGCGCCCCCGCTCCTCGCATCCTGTCAGCCCATGGCCGCTCCTGGCCCACAGAGTCGCTCCACCCACTTCAGGAGCCCCTCCCCCAGGACAGCCAGGCTCCTTAAGGAAGCCCCGCCCCTGCTCTTCAGTTACTGTTTCCCCGCCCCCTCCTCAGGCGTCCCCACCTTCCTGGCCCCTCAGAGAAACACACACACACACACACACACACACACACACACACACACACACACTCTCACTCACTCACTCACTCACTCACTCACTCACTCACTCACTCACTCACTCACTCTTCAGGTACCCCTCCCCATCCCCTCAGAATTCCCCGCCCTCCCCAGCATAGCCCCGCCCCTCCTCACGTCCGTCCTGCCCCTCTGGGTGGGAATTTCACCCACCACCCTCTCCCGGCACCTCAATGAGTGGTGGTTCTCCTGCTTTCTCGGCTTCTCAGCGCCATGCTGAATGTCATTGCCTGCTTACTCCAGAAAGATCTAACCCAGCCAGGCAGAGCCTGAAGTGTGCTGAGTGAGAAAAAGAGGGAAAGATATTGTCCTGGTGAACTCTGAACAAGTCTTTTCTTGCTGGAGGTGTTTCTGTACCCCCTATTGTTCCAAACGGAGTTGGTTTTTATGACTTTTAATGTTTTATAGAAAGTTTAATTAGAAGCAGAAAAACTATTTCAGTGGCTCTCTTACAGAGGACCGGGGTTTGATTCCCAGCACCCAGGTGGCAGCTCACAGCCATCTGTAACTCCAGTTCCAGGGGATCCAGCACTCTCTCTGACCGCCTCAGGCAGACATATGTATATGCAGGCAAGACACCCATAGATATAAAATAATAAAATAAACTTTAAGTCTAATTATATAAAATCTTTCAGATTCAGTTCAAGTCTCTTCACTTTTATTGCTTTGTCCTACTGCCCTGCTAATATTAATACCAATATTAACACCAATATTAATATTAAATGTGTCCACTACAGCACCATATGTCCCCCAATTTTGTGGAGGAATCCTCTCTAATTTTGTCAAAGAGTTGGCTGGCCCTTTCCTTTTAAGTATCTCAGTGATGGGGAAATTATCACATAAATTTACAGAATTTTTGATAAGGCTTCCAGGTTACCAAAAATTATACTTATCTTTTCCAAAGTGAGACTTGTGAATCTCACAACCCTGGAGATGCTGGCCCCAGAGAGGTTCAATTGTTCCAAGAGCAGTGTAATTTAAGAAAATAGACAGTACAGTTGCTTTCCTTGAGATCCACAGTGCATATTAGCATCTTAACCTAAGAACCATGTTTTATTTTTTCAAATTTAATCACAGAACTCTCTTCTTGAGAAATATATATTACCATCCTTGGACATAAGTGTTTTTGCCCCACACACCTTGCTAAACACTGCTAGAGAGTACTAGAGCACTTACCTTCAATAATTTAAACCAATGTGCAGTTCTTTAGAGAGTCATCTTACCTAGTCCTGGTAATTGTAGTGTAGCTGAAAGTATTTTCATTTTAAAGTGAAAATTACAGGTCAACCAGTTACTAGTTGCCCAAGTATAGATAGTTAATCTGAACTTCGGACTTGAAGGCTAATACATATGTATGTACATGAGTGTATACATATTATGTGTATCTATTTTAATCCTTAAATAGAGTACATCCTTTGTTAGAAACTTCCAGATCCATGTGATAGCTGTAACTTCTTAAAGACAAGAGTATATCCTTACCTATCTTTTACCTTCCTGAAACACTTGATATAATTCAGGATACAAATGTGTGTTTCACACATACTGAGTGCATGCATGAATGCTCAACAGGTATCAATTGTACTGGAATGAATACCTGGTCCCCTGACTGAACAATTTTAACATCTTCAATGATGCAGAACTTGCTCCTGGAATTGTTTCTAGGGTTTTGTTTCCCATGGTCCATCTGAAAACACATTCTTAGAAGTGTCCACTCCATGGATAAATAGAATTCTTGCAAAATCATGAATCACTTCTCTTGTTTTATTTCAAAAGGGACTCTTTGCTTTTCCACTCTCAAAGGCAAGATTGTGTGGAGACGGAGATTATTGCACTTTTGTGTGGTCTCTTGTGTTTAACTTCTTCCCATGAAAGAGTTGTTATTATGGCACTGAGCAGGCATTGTGTTTGCTTCTCCAATATTATCAGTCATTTATCTGAAGCAGATCTTTGGAAGAAAAATAGATTTGGATAGATGTAGATGGTACAACTTCTGTTTAGATATTATTGTGTGTCAATTATTTCATTCAATAGAGGTTTGCCTCATCATCCCTATTCCTAATCTCTATTCATTCCTTTCTCATCTAATGCAGTTGGTAAGTATTTCATGACTCAGTCTAGACCTATCCCTGCAGCCTCATCCCTTACCATCACTGCCTCCAAGAGTTGACCTCCAAGAGTTCCCTAAATTGTCAGATTTGCATATACCCTTCCCTTTACCTCTCTCTTATGGGTATCATGACCATTACACTCAAGTATTTCTAATCTGGCCAATGAACCCCAGTAATGCCCATCTCTGACTGAATCACATGTCCTTTTTCAACATTCCCACAACAGTTCATCCATTTTCCTATCATGGCACCCACAAAATTAGTAATCATTGACTTCTTTTCTCTCTTCCCACAAAAATCATTCTAGGTGACCTACTAGTTGGCAGAAATTATGAATTGTACTCTATCTTCTGTGCAACATACCATAGCACCTGACACATAGAAGGCACTGGAATATTTGTTGAATAAACTAAAACGTGTCTTCAAGAGACCATGGTCCTTGTGAAATAACTTCATAAATACAAATTGTCATGTGACTATAACAGGTATGGCAGATAAATATCTGCATTCCCCTAGAATTATTTCCTTCCCATTTACCCTCTATGAAAAACATAACAGCAGAAGCCTACAGACACACCCATTCATTTACTTGTTCAGTAACAGGTGCATCCTGGACATTTCAACAGTGTTGCAATTGCTTACCAAATGTCAAGTTCCCTTCCTGGGCACAAAACTAAACTGTTCTGTCCATTCTCCTTGTACCTAGGTAACATTAGGTGACTAGTTCAATGACATTTCAGCCAAAGTAATTTCCATTCTAGATCAGGACAACTGAA
>CABHPR010132889.1:2400-28570 GCA_902168415.1 Peromyscus melanophrys
CTCCGGGGATGATGGGCTTGGGGGCAGGGCTTGGAGACTGCAGGGTCTGCAAGGGATCTTGGAGAAGGGGAGCCTTCCCGGTAGGGGTGGGGGTAGAAGGGAGCCTGCCCGGTGGCCAGAACCTGGGGCCAAGGTGGCCAGGTCTTCCCAGGAGTGGATGGTGCCCAGGGATGGGATCTAGGGTGAGGGCGGGCACTCACCTTTGTCCAGAAGGGAAGTCTGGGGCAGGATGGGAGCTGGGGGCTGGTCTGTAAGTCTCAGGAAGTGGCAGGGGGTCTCCGGGGACGATGGGCTTGGGGGCAGGGTTTGGAGACTGCAGGGTCTGCAGGGGATCTTGGAGAAGGGGAGCCTTCCCGGTAGGGGTGGAGGTAGAAGGGAGCCTGCCCTGTGCAGGCAACTTTATTTATTAACGTACAAATAAAATCACATTTCAGCATAAATAAAATATCACCATATGGTTATCCTTTATAGCTAATATCCACCTATAAGTAAGTACATAACCACGTTTGTCTTTCTGGCTTTGAGTTACCTCACTCAGGATGATCTTTTCTAGTTCTATCCATTTGCTAGCAAATTTCATGATATTTTTAATACTCCTTGTGTAAATGTACCACATTTTCTTTATCAATTCTTTGGTTGAGGGACCAACAATTCTAGGGTGTTTCCAGTTTCTGACTATTACAAATAAAGCTTCTATGAACATAGTTGAGCAAGTGCCCTTGTGTTGTGGTAGAGTGTCCTTTGGATATATGCCCAGGACTGGTATATCTGATTCTTGAGGTAAATTGATGCCCAATTTTCTGAGAAACCACTGTATTGATTTCCAAAGTGGCTGTAAGGTTTTTATTCCCACTAACAATTGAGGAGTGATCCCCTTGTTTCATATCCTTGCCAACATGAGCTGTCACTTGTATTTTTGATCTTAGCCATTCTGACAGCTTTAAGATGGAATCTCAGAGTCCTTTTGATTTGCATTTCCCTGATGGCTAAGCATGCTAAACATTTCTTATTCATTTGAGATTCTTTTATTGAGAATTCCCTGTGTAGATCTGTACCCCATTTTTAATTGGGTTATTTGGTTTGTTGATGTCTAGTTTCTTGAGGTTTTTTTTTTTTTAATATATTTTGGAAATCAGCCCTCTGTCAGATATGGGGTTGCTGAAGATTTTTTCCCATTCTCTAGGCTGTCATTTTTGTTCTATTAATGGTGTCCTTTGCCTTACAGAAGCTTTTCAGTTTCATGAGGTCCCATTTATTATTTGTTGATCTTAGTCCCTGCATGATTGATGTTCTATTTAGGAAGTTGTCTCCTGTGCTAATGTGTTCAAGACTGTTCATCACTTTCTCTTCTATCACATTCAGTGTATCCAGTTTTTTGTTGAGGTCTTTGATCCACGTGGACTTGAATTTTGTGCAGGGTGATAGATATGGATCTATTTGCATTCTTCTACATGCTGACATCCAGTTATACCAGCATCATTTGTTAAAGTTGCTTTTATTTCATTGTGTATTTCTAGCTTCTTTATCAAAAATTTGGTGTCTATAGGTATGTGGATTTATGTCTGGGTCTTCGATTTGTTTCCATTGATCAATGTGTCTGTTTTTAATGCCAATACCATGTAGTTTTTATTGCTACAGCTCTGTAGTACAGTTTGAAATCAGGGATGGTGATACCTCCAGAAGTTCTTCTCTTGTACAGGATTGTTTTAGCTACCCTGGATTTTTTTATTTTTCCATATGAGCATTGTATTTCAAGTTCTGTAAAGAGTTATGTTGGAATTTTGATGGAAGTTGTGTTGAATCTGTAGATTGTTTTTGGTAAGATGGCCATTTTTACTATGTTAATCCTGCCAATCCATGAGCATGGGAGATCTTTCTATCTTTTGATATCTTCAGTTTCTTCAAACATTTGACATTCTTGATATACAGATCTTTCACTTGCTTGGTTAGAGTTACTCCAACATATTTTATGTTATTTATGGCTATTGTGAAGGGTATTGTTCCCTGACTTGGGCCCTCTGTACCTGAGTTGCAGTTGCATGGCTTGGTCTTCTTGTGGGACTCCTGGCAGAGGGAGCAGGGGCTGTTTTAGATGCTGTTGCCTGCTCTTAGGACCCTTTCCTCCTTCTGGGTTGCCTTGCCTAGCCTTGGTAAGAGATAAGGTGCATAGTCTCACTGCAACTTGATATCCCATGGCTGGCTGATATACATGGAAAGCCTGTACTTTTCTGAAGGGAAGGAAGAGGGAGTGGATGGAGGGGGGAGAGACTGGAGGAGAGGAAGGAGGGAGAGGAAACTGTGATCAGTCTGGGAAATTAATTGATTGATTAATAGAATAACTTTTTAAAAATTAAAAAAAGATGAATGATGGCACCTAAAAAAGAAACCTTGATTCAAATAAATGGCTTACATATGTTTATTAGGTAATTAATAACAGAGTTGAGTCAATGATTCTTAGATATTAGGTTTAGTAATCAATGATTTAACAGATAGCAAGTACTTGTTATATCTAGAGGAAATATGTTGAGCAATATATTTGATTAAAATCATTTTAGAATATATAACAGCATTATAACGTAAGTCAGAGTCCATTTTAGTAGGAAAAGAGGAAATGTAAAATATCATTTATCCAGATAAGAGGCTTATGTTTTTATATAAATAAAATTTCATCAGTTTGTTATCTTTGCCATAGTTATTGATCAAATTTTTTTTATTTTTATGAAAGGTTTATTGTTTGTTATTTTGTTTTGTTTGTGAGACAAGATCTCATGTAGCCCCAGCTGATTTGAACTAACTACGTTGCAAAGAATGCTAAACTCTCGGTCCTCCTGACTACCCTTCTCAGCTGCTGGAAGTATAGGCATGACCAACAACACTTGGCTTCATTGTTAACAACATTGTTAAAGCTGTCAGTGTAGGGATGTTTGCCTGCTTCTAAGAACTGTTTTTTATGTATATTTGGATCATCTGCTTTACCATTACATAACCAATTAGAAGCCAACCTACTCAATTATATTCATTCCTTTCCCTGTCTTAAGTGGTAAAATCAGGTTTTTATGATATGTCTAGAAAGGAAATATAACTTATTAGAAGTTTTTACTTTACTTTGTTGTTTCTTGATCATGTTTTTTAAAAAAAGAAAAAGGCATCTTTCTTTTAGTGTGTTTGTTTCATTGTTTATACTGGGGACTGAACCTAGGACTTGGCACATGCAAGTGCCCTATACTGAGCTACATCTCCAGCCAAAGGTTTTTTTGTTCCTTGTTTTTAAACACACATAAGTGACAGTAAAATGACCTTCATTTGTTGGTGCCTTCTGTTGTGCCCCCTTACTTTGAGGGTGAAAATATATTTCATTTAAATATATTGGAAAAGTTGGAGTAGAATTTTAGTGGATGTTTGTTTGTTGGTTGGTTTTAGTCAGTGGATGTTAATTCTACTTTTTTTATAGTGATCCTGTGAGATGCAAATCATGATAACATGTGAAGAAATTTCCCTATTTTTAACTTTACAGGTAGTTTTACTGTAAACATTATGAGTTGGTTTAAAATGTGTGCTTTGCTGCTGACTAAAACACTGCATTGTATTATTAAGAGCAAATACTCACCTTTGAAACCTTAATCCACAGTCCAAACTTCATTTCTTCTAAACAGAAATTAGCTTGACAATTAATAGTAAATAGTCAGAGTACCTTTTGGTGGAACATATTAGGCAATATCTTGATTCTTGTAATAAATGAGTGTGTCTACCAAAGATACTACAGAGTTGACAATGTGCCTCTCCTTGATTGATTCCTAAGGAACAAGACTTAGGGAAAAGACAGGACACAGCCTCTGCTCAATATACCTATCTTAGACAAGTTGCTCAAATGAAAATCTTGGGTTCTGTTTCATCTGCTACTTTACCTACCAAGTGGCAGTTGCTTGTCTTTCAGAGTTTAAGTACCTTAGACAATTTTCTATACATTAAAAAATTGTCAAACATGAAAGAGATTTCAATATGTAAGATCTACTTTAAAAATCTTAAGTTTGTTCTTAAATCAGAGAAATCAACAGTCAAGGGATAATCTTTTCATTTTAGCCTACCTACTGTGGTTACTGGAACAAGGTACCTTTTATTCCTAGAGTTTCCTGCTGTGGGATGGTCTGTATGTCAAACATGTTGCTTATTGGTCAATGAATAAAACACTGATTGGCCAGTGGTCAGGCAGGAAGAAGTATAGGCGGGACAAGGAGGAGAGAATTCTGGGAAGTGGAAGGCTAAGGAGACACTGCCAGCCGCCACCATGACAAACAGCATGTGAAGATGCCGGTAAGCCACAAGCCATGTGGCAAGGTATAGATTTATAGAAATGGATTAATTTAAGATATAAGAACAGTTAGCAAGAAGCCTGCCACGGCCATACAGTTTGTAAGCAATATAAGTCTCTGTATTTACTTGGTTGGGTCTGAGCGGCTGTGGGACTGGCGGGTGAGAGAGATTTGTCCTGACTGTGGGCCAGGCAGGAAAACTCTAGCTACAGTTTCCTGTTGGCAGTATGGAGTTTTCTTAGCACTATGCAATATGTTGGCTCTTACTGCCAGTTCTTTGTTTAAAAAATATGAGCAGTGTTGTGCTGTGGGATGTCTGTATACTCTGAATGTTTTGCTTTGATTGGTTAATAAATAAAGTGCTGATTGGCCACTAGCCAGGCAGGAAGTATAGGCAAGACAAAGAGAGAGAAGGCGGCTGGGAAGTGGAATGCTGAGGCAGAGGGAGCCACTGCCAGCCACTGCCATGAGTAGCAACATGTAAGATACCGGTAAGCCATGAGCCATGTGGCAAGGTATAGATTTATAGAAATGGGTTAATTTAAGATGTAAGAACTAGATAGCAAGAAGCCTGAGCCATTAGGCCAAACAGTTTAAATAATATAAGCATCTGTGTGTTTATTTGGATCTGAGTGACTGCGGGCCTGGGTAGGACTGGAGATAACTCCAGCTACAGTGTTGGCTAACAAGAATGTGAAGTCAGAGTTAGTATGACATCATTCTGTCACCTGTCACACGAATAAACTGGATTCATGAGTGAAATGTTATATATCCATTGTTTTTAAGATTGCGGCTCCTGCTGTCTCTCCTATGAATAGCTAGTTGATCTGTGGTTCTCCTATGTAAAAAATCTCAAGATCTGTCTAGAATAAACCTTTCTAAATCTTGAACCAAAATGTATCTGTAGTGTATGCTGGTTTTAAGGATGCATTTTAGAGATGCCATAAACAATATACTGTTTGTTTTTAATCATTCTAATAATCATATTTTTAAAAGTTGTTCTCAAACCTACTTATAAGACTTAGTTTTTAACTTTGGCATTATTGACATTTGGGGCTGGAAAATTCTTTGTTGGAAAGGAGCTGGATGCTTGCCTGTGCATTGTGGAGTGATCAACAGAATCTCTGACCTCTACTCAACTATAGATCACTTCCTGTAATTATCATTGTCAAAAATGTATCCAAAATATAGTTGGACATTCTGTAGGATTCAAAATTGTCATTGGTTTGAGTACCATTCCTCTAAGAAAATAGAATGTTAGAGAAAAGCCATAACAATTAGCTAATTTTTATTTTCTCATTTTTATATGGCTGTGACTTGCTTAAGATCTTATAGTTGTGCCGGGTGTTGGTGGCGCACGCCTTTAATCCCAGCACTCGGGAGGCAGAGCCAGACGGATCTCTGTGAATTTGAGGCCAGCCTGGGCTACCAAGTGAGCTCCAGGAAAGGCGCAAAGCTATACAGAGAAACCCTGTCTCGAAAAAAAAAAAAAAAACAAACCCAACTTATAGTTGTTTAGTTACAGAGATTGAAACTTGGCTCTCCTAACTTCCCAGTTAACTTTTTCCTTCCACCTCATGCTTGATTTGAGTTTAAGATACTCTAAACATATGCCAGAGGAATTGCTTAGTGGTTAAGAACACTTGCTGCTCTTGCAGAGCATCTGGGTTCAGTTCCCAGCACCCACATAGTGGTCCACATCTGTAGTATCAGTTCCAGCAGATCTGACATTCTTTTCTGGCCTCCATGGGCACTAGGCATGCACATGGTGTACATATGTATATGGAAGCACTTACATATATACATACAATAAATCTTGAAAAAAAAGTTATTCTGGATGTCTGTTATGAGCTTATCCAAGTATGTGCATGAGTTCATTATAGTGCAGACATCCATTTAGTAACATATACTATGTTTATATAATTTGTAGTTCTCTTGCCCTTATCATTTTGGACTGTTTATCCCAAAAGCAACCCTGAGTTCATGTGAAAATAGCTTACTTCTCAAGAAAAAGTGATAGGGAAGTGAACAAAACAGGGAGAAGAAAACCAAACAAGGGTGCAATGTCAGGCAAAATTTCAAGCAAATAATTTTAACACAGTCTCACAAGAGAGCTCTGGAGACACTGCATTTCATGTTTTACAATCATTTAGATTATATATAAGAGGAAAAATTGGGGAATTTATACTTTCTATCAGTCATTGTTTAAGAGAAGAGTTTCTTAATCACCACATTAGAGACATTTTCAGGAAAGTTCATTGTTCTTGACTATGGGTGTCTGTCTTGTGCATTATAACATGTTTAGCATCATCCCTGGCTTCTACTTGCTAGATACCATGAACATACCAACCCTCTTTCCTTTTCCTGTGGTGGTTAATATTGATTGTCAGCTTGTAAGGCTCTAGAATCACCTAAGAGACAAGCTCTGGACATGTCTGTGAGGGGATATCTAGATTAGATTAATTGAGGTAGGAAGACCCACTCTAAACATGGGTGGTACCATTTCCTGAGCTAGAGTGTAGGACCAAAAAGAAGGAGAAATCGAAAATTAAAGTGCTGGGCACAAGTATTCAAAGCTATTTGCTTCTGAACTGAAGTTACAATTTGACCAGTTGACTCAAGCCTTTGTAGCCATGACTTCCTTGCCATGATAGACTGTACCTTTAAACCATGATCCAAAATAAACGCTTCCTTTCTTAATTTTCTATTGTCATGTATTTTGTCACAGCAAGGAGACAGGTAAGTACTACACTTCTCACTTAGGATAAAAATCTTTTCATTATTTTTTCTACTGGAGTCAAAACTGTCCCCTCATTGAAAACCATTGATATAAGTGTTGCCCTTGATGCAGTGTAAATTCTGAGGAACTCTGGTATAACAGGGTGACCTTGACTCTCAGGTCATTCTTCAGTGACATTCCTGATGGGGAGAACCAGCAGATCAGGAAATAAAGAAGATAGGAAAGTTGAGATCAGTAGATCTTTCACAAGCTGTCTATGTCAAGCACATTTGTTAAGAAGTGCAGCATCTTATACACTATGTGCAGGGGGGAAATGGGACAAGAATCAGCAAGGTGAGCAGTGTTGCACAAGGGAAACACAGGATATCTTAAGTGTGTTGTAGACCAAACATATAGTGGCCTTAGGACTGATAACTCCAGTCTAGGGTGGGGGGCAGATCAAATTCCCAGGAAACAAAACCTTAACATCTTTGAGGCTCTGCCCCTAGCCCCACAACCAACTTTGCCAAGTCTGCCACTGGGGGACACTGAACTAGTGTTCCTTTTGTTCTTTCATCAGGGCATCTGAGAAAATATTGAATTCACCTGGCTCCCAATACCAGGCAAAATATTGTTTGGTAGCTCAGAAGTATGAGGGCTCCTGTGGAAGGAAAATATAATATATATATTTTTCTTCTTTACTTGCAACTTTCTCTTTCCCTAATAGTTCCCTAATAACCCATGCTGTAGATTGTAGAGGGTCCAAAGGGGGAAAAAAGCAGGTTTGAAGGGGATGTTGTGTACTGGATTATTAATAGTAATAAAAACCTAAGAAATTACATGTTGCCCAATAATTGATCCAAGAAAGTAAATTGTGAAGATTTAGAAGAACCTTCTAGATAGAGAGAATATGGAAAAATTCATAGGATGCGTTCATGAGATTGAAAGAAAGCTGGCTTGGGTAGCTGAGTGGAAACAATGAAAAGGGTGTGAGACTAAATTGGAGAAGTTAAAAATGCAGTAGGGGGCAGGCAGTGGGTCTAGATTATCAAGTAATGACCTCTGTTGCTTAAGTTTTCCTGCCTGGCCCACGGTCAGGATAAATCTCACTTGCCAGTCCCACAGCCGCTTAGACCCAACCAAGTAAACACAGAGACTTATACTGCTTACAAACTGTATGGCCGTGGCAGGCTTCTTGCTAACTGTCCTTATATCTTAAATTAATCCATTTCTATAAATCTATACCTTGCCACATGGCTTGTGGCTTACTGGCATCTTTACATGCTGCTTGTCCTGGCGGTGGCTGGCAGCGTCTGGCAGCGTCTCCTTCCACCTTCCTGCTCTTTTTATTCTCTCTGTTAGTCCCGCCTATACTTCCTGCCTAGCCACTGGCCAATCAGTGTTTTATTAGCAACACATTTGCCATACAGAACATCCCACAGCACTTCCCCCCCCCCCTTTTTTTTTCAAAAAGGAAGGTTTTAACCTTAAAGTAAATTACATATAATTTGGGAATTTGGGCGTAGCTTCTCTTACTACTTCCTGCTGGAGGGGGGCGCTGTATCTTATGGGGACACAAAGAAAATTTTAGGATTATGGAGTAGTCCGTGAGAGTGTATCGTCTGAGCCAGTTGCCTTCAAACGGTTCTGGATGTTGGATCATCTGAGCCATGGTGTCATCGGAGACCTTTCAGGTGGTCTTGGCTGGTCAAACCTGATGTATCTTAATCTGGAACAAATCCATAGCCTCTGGCTTTCTGTGGAAACAAAATCAGAGCTTCCTTTCCAAAGCAACATATCTTTACATCCAAATTTTGAAGTCAAGGTATCTTTAAAATATACATATTGGTTTAACTCAGCTTCCTTTACAATCAAATATCTCTCTGCAGTTAAGAATCCCAAAGACAACACAATCCAGATTCTCTGTGTGATATCCATCTTTACGTGGCTTATATTTTATACTACCTTTACTGTCTCTTTAAAGACTTTATTTTTCAAAACTATCTATTTCTTTATATAACTGTATATATTCCTTTTTATCTCTCTTTGAAGCCTACGTACATTTTTACACACATTTTAAAGCATTTAAAGTCTTGTTCCATCTGAATCTGTTTTATTGTGAATCAATTGTTTTAAACTGCAGCATTTCTAAGACTGAAACGGCTCTATGGCTGCTGGCTCCGCCCACCTCAGCTTCCCAACATGGCGGTGATACGTTTACTGTCAGCTCTGGGAGCCTTCGTGGGTCTATGCTTCTATCAAAGCGGCGTTTAGCCCAGAAACTTCTTTTTTTGTTTTGTACTAGCAAAGGCTAAATCCACCACGCAGTTTAATGTGCCACTGGCAAACGCCTCATTCCCGCCATAGTGCAGATCGAGCATGCACGCCAGGAACCTGCCATAGTGACTCAAACACGCAGGCTGCCACTAACTTGAAAGAGACAACTAGGAACTGTTTTTAGCTCCGTTTTAGTATCTTTTTTCTCAGGTTTTAGGTGGAAACTCTTGCCAACATGTTGGGTGCCAGACCTCATCAGCCAGTTTTGAATTTTTTGATTGTTAAATGATGGGAAGGCATTTAAGAAACTCACAAGTTTCAAATTCAGATTTTCCAAAGATTATTGTCGGTCCTGTGTTTTAGGATGGGAGTAAAGAAATTACACTGGTATAATCTTTTTGAGAGATAGTGATAGCTTTTGTCAGACTAATATATCTCAATGGGAAAGTACAAAGAAACGAGATAAACTTTAGAAATGCAACCAACTGAACAAATTAGCTGACAGAATGCTGGGATGAGAGAAAGAAAAGAAGGATAATTCCCAAGGTTTGAGATTATGCTACTGGATAAATGATATGAAAAATGCTGAGTAGAAGATCTATTGTAAAAGGGAGACATGATTAAAAAACAATTTTGATTATATTAGATTTGAGATGAGGCATCCCAATAGATTCAATAGGGCAGCTGGATATATGCAAGTTCAGACATCAAATCTGGCTTGGTGATATAGTTTAAATGTGTTTTATATGCTGAAGCTTAGTACCAGTGTGGCAGTATTGTTGGGTAGTAAAACCTTTAAGTGGTGGAGCCTCATGCAAAATTATTAGTTCTTTAAGAAGGGTTAGTGCTTTTTTTTTTTTAAAAAAAAATAGAAATGTTAATTCAGGAACAGTCTTCAAAATATGTTGGCCTGAGAAGAGTGTGCCTGGCCCTTTTCAGCTCCTGTTTTCCTTACTGATGCATATGCCCCTTTGAATATTTCTCTCCCAAGTTCATACAGCCAGAGGGAACATCATAGAGATTCAGGGACTATATTGTGTGGGTCTCTAAAACTTGAGCTAAATAAATTTATAAGTCACTCAAGTATTTTGGTACACCAATAGAAAATAGATCAAGACAATATCTTCTCAGTGTAATTTATTTCCTTATTATGTTTCCATGTCTAGATGTGTAAGATTGGGTGCCCCAGACTTTGTGCATATATGTTTAGGATAGTAATGTCTTCTTGGTTAACTGTTGCTTTTGATTAGAATGAAGTATCTTTTCTGTTTAGTTTTAGTTTGAAGTCTATTTTTGGCAGATATTAGGATAGTGACACCTGTTTGCTTCCTGGTCCTATTTGATTGGGATACTTTGTCCATTCTTTTACTCTCAGGTAGTGTCCATTTTTAAAGCTAAGATGTGTGTCTTGTAAACAACAGATAGATGGATTTTGTTTCTTGATCATTCAATCAGGCTGTATCTTTTGATTGGAGAATTGAGGCCATTAATATTTAAAGCTATTGTTCAAATGTGTTTGTTGATTTTGGTTAATGTGTTGTTGATTTTTGCTGTTGTTTGTGTTCACATTGGAACTTTATTTTTAAGTAACTATGGCTTCCTATTTCTTTCCATAGTCTCTTGGCTAGTCTCATTTGTTAGTTTTTAATTATTGCTTCATTTGACATTTTAGTGCTTGTGTAAAGCCTACTCTGGCCTGTAGTCCTTTATTCCACATCATTGTAAGTTCCTGAGACTTTGTTCTTGAGAGTCTCCAAGCAATGAAATTACTTGAAGACCTTGGGAAAGGAGATTGAGTTAATAAACAAAGCAGTTACAGGTGATGGAATAAGCAATTGTGATATGAATTACATGGCACTGTTATTCTACAGATAGTTCACCCATGCTTTACTTGGAGGCATTATCTTTTGACATAAACAAAAAGACATATCCTGAATCTTCTCTATTCTATAGATATCTTCCTGGGGTTTTCATTTCCAAAGAGCATTTATCTGTGACTTTTTCAAGTACAATATTTTTGCTTGAATTATGTTTTGGCTCTATTCACTACAGTCTTAGTTACATATCTTAAGTAAAGCATTTTGCATTGGTTATGTCTTTACCCTGTTGGTTTTATAGTTGTCTTTTTACTTTTAAAATTATTTTCCTACAGTAGATATTTTGCAGGTGTGTTGTATTTCTCAGAACCCTATATTCTTGTTTGAGTGGTCCCTATTGTAGAAGTGTTGGTATGAAACAATGCAAAATGTTACATAGTCAATAAATATTTCAGCTGTCTCTTCAGATTGACCCAGGCCTGTGACCTAGATTTGATAAGTAAAACATGCCCCCATGAACAGAATCTGGAGCAGATTATGATGAAAAGAGGAAGGGCAATAGAGAATCTTCCCAACATGTAGTTTCCATCTGCTATCCAATGTTCAAGTGAGGTGAGATAGTATGACAAGCTGTCAGTGGTTTGCGTTACAGCAGCAACAGTGTACTCATGGAGTACTCTATGACATGATACTTAGTTGTTGTCTTAGATTCTATGTTCTTGCCCATTTTCTGAAGCTGTTCTCCCAGCTCAGCATCCTGAGTAACTGGGTTACATGTATCCTCCACTACGCTCATCTGTCCTCACTATTTTTACCATATCATCCATGTAGTTGCCAACTTTTCATCAAACCCTTTTCTCCTTGAGCAGTCTATATTAAAAATAAATGTATAATAAATTTAGGTTAACTGAGTCTATTCAAACTGAATGGTGTTAACCTACCAGCAAATGAAGAATTAAACAACCATAAGCTACAGAAGACTTACCAGGTGCATCGTAGCTTTGCCATAATTATTCTCAGCACAATGACTAGTAGTTATACATCTCTCCATTGACTACTGCCCACTGCAAAAGAAGCCTCTCTGAGTGAAGTTTATAGCAGCACAGGACTATGGGTATAAACATAAATAGTTGGAAGACAATTTGACAGTATAATCATTTAACAAAATAATAAAGAGAAATTGCATCCTAGGGCCTATGACCTTACCAGCTGTGAGATTACAATACCAGGGATGAAAGTTGAGTGCCCAGCCCTAAATACAGCACTGCCAAGGCTCAGAGAACATCATGAAAGAGGAGGTAGGAATAATGTAATCTAGAGGAAGAGAAGGAATGCTGTGAAATACTTTTCTCTGGACATGAAAAGGCTTTCACACTCATGACTCATAGCAGGTATGTCTATCGGCGCAAGAGTTCAAGCCAGCCAAAAATTCAGATAAATGGGGTAGATGATCAACAGGATCCATTTCTTACTGAGGAACTATTGACAATACATAGGTGCTGGGAGAGGAAAAATCATTCTTTTTGAGAATTTGGCCACTGGTAGCTTTACCACACTGAATTGGATGGCACCCATACCATATACTATAGGCAGTACTAACTAGACTTAGTGAGTTAAAAAAATAATTTAAAAATACAGGAAGTGAGGCAGGACAGTTTTGGAAGGATATTGGAGAATTAGAGCTGGTAAATGAGGGTTAGAAGTGATCCAGTCCTCCTCCTCCATTTCCCTTCAGAAAAGGACTGGCCTCCCAGGGATATCAACCAAACATAGCATATCAAATTGCAGTAAGACTGGGCACATCCCCTCATATTATGGTTGGATGAGGCAACTCAGTAGGAAGAAAAGTGTCCCATAAGCAGGCAAAAAAGTGAGAGACAGCCCCTGACCCCACTGTTAGGTGTCCCACAAGAGCACCAAGCTACACAACCAGAACATATATGCAGAGAACCTAGGTCAGACCCATACAGGCTCTCTGATTGTTGGTTCAGTCTCTGTGGACCCCTACAAGCCCAGATTAGTTGATTCTGTGGGCCGTTTTCTTGTGTCCCTGACCCCTCTGGTTTTTACAGTCCTTCCTCCTCTTCCACAGAATTCCTCAAGCTCTGACTAATGTTTGGTTGTGTATAGTGGTATTTTATTTGTACTGAAATGTGATTTTATTTGTATGTTAATAAATAAAGTTGCCTAGGGGTCAGAGCTATTAGCAAGCCATAGCAAAAGCCAAGGTGGTGGTGGTGCACACCTTTAATCCCAGCACTTGGTAGGCAGAACTAGGTAGATCTCTGTGTGTTCAAGGATACAGCCAGCATTGGAAACATACACCTTGAATCTCAATACCAACCATAGAAGACCTGGAGTGACCTACAGACAGGCAGTGACGAGATGGTCATGTGGTTGGGTTTACAACCAATGAGAAGGCAGAACAAGAAGTCTTTATAAAGACAAACACACAGGAAGTAGCTCTCTCTTTCGGAGAGGTCTCTTGGCTGTAGAGGATCGCTGGAGCAGGAAGGGTAAGGCTCTTAGCTCTGACCTCTTGGCTTTCTTCTCAGAATCAACTCTGTGTTTCTTATTTAATAAGACGGTTGGTTACATCTACAGTTGTGAGTCTCTGCATTGGCTCCCATTGGTTGCTGGATGAAGCCTCTTTAATGACAATTATACTAGGCTCTGGTCTACAATTATCAGTTTTGTTCTTAGTTCAAGACTGCCTTCACTATTCAGTCTTTTGTGATTCCACTTGAATTTTTATTGCATATATTTTTATTGGTAGAAAATAGCTCAAATACATGTCTATGATACCTATTTCTGTTGTACTTGGAAGTTTAACCATCATAACATTTTATAGTAATGTATTATTATTTATTTGTGAGATACCAAAAACTGTGGATTTTTTTTGTGTCATGCTGCATGTAGCTGCGATACCTCATTAAATTCAAATGATCCCAGTATCTCTCTCTCTACCTTTGCCCTCAAGTTTCTTACAATGTGAATTCTTTAGCAATGCTCATGTTTAAGAGAATTTTTAACATTATATTAAATATATATTAAATATATTTTTCTATGAAAAACTTGACACAGACATTCATTAATGTAATTTAGTGAGCTATATTTAGTAAACTTTGTGTTATTGAACACTTTTTTTGTATTCCTTTTTTTTTTGGTTCATATTTTTTAAATACGCTTTTAGTTGAAATAGAATTACACTCCCTTACATCCTTTCCCCCCTTTTCTCCTTTTAGCCTCTCCAAGGTACCCTCCCTTAAATCCCTTTTAAAACCCCCAACTATCAAGTTGATAGCCCTTTTCTTGGATTATTATTGTTGTGTGCCTCCATATGTATATACAATATATATGTGCATGCACAAATATATAGAAATATAACTGACTGAGTCATATTTTGTTGTTTTTGTGTATATAGGTTCAGGACTGACTACTCTGCATTGGACAGCCAATCCTGAGGACAGGCTAATTTTCCTTTCAGTCGTTAGTTGCCTGTAGTTCTTTGTATATAGAGGTGGGGCCCTCTTAAATTTCCTCCTTCCATGTTAACATGTCCATTGATATTGCCATTGTTCTAATCTTGTTTATGTAGCCATTTCTAGAAGAGACTGTATCACAGCAGACTCCCTGGTATTCTGATTCTTTTTTTTTTTTTTTTTTTTTCCCAGAGCGGGGGACCAAACCCAGGGCCTTGTGCTTGCTAGGCAAGCACTCTACCACTGAGCTAAATCCCCAACCTGGTATTCTGATTCTTACCAACAATCTTTCCCCGTCTCTCTTCCTTGATGTTCCTTGACCCATAGATGAAGGAGATATAACATAGAAGTATCCACTGGGACCAGGTTCCCCATGAACTATTGATCTGTGCATTTGTCCAGTTGTGGATTTCTGTAATAGTCTTCATTTGCTATAAAGAAAGGCTTCTTTGGTGGGGTGATAGCTATACTTATCTGTAGATATAAGGATAAGATTCAGATTGTAGTTAGGAATTAATGCTGGTCTAGTGAAATAGTATAGTAGGTATTTTTCTAAGGTCCATAACATTACTAGTCCCAGGCATGGTCCCAGGTACTAGATTTCCAGTACCAGGCATGACTTCTCTTCTGTTGAATGGGCCTTAGGTCCAATTAGACCATTGTTTGTTGCCATCAACACAAGTGCCATTTCTTGCATCTTTATGCATATCTTGCCATGCTGGTAATTGTCCTGTTTCATAGTTTTTACAGATGGATAGGACTGTTTAATTGCTTCCCTTGACAACTTACATAGTATTTCTGGAATCATGGAAGTTGAATTCCAGGAAGGAGGCTTTTGTAAGTGAGGGCACATTAAAACCATCGAACTGGATTGCTCCATGGGTGCCTTTGAAAGAAAATGTTTATTGTAAATCTGGAGGAGAAAATAGCCGAAAGCACCTGCAGAAGTCTAAAGCTGCTATGGCTACCTCTTGGGTACAGAGAGAGGAGCAGACTAGCCATGGCTAGGGCTGTCTCTTGCAAGCAGAAAGAGCAGGGTGAGAAAGAACCTCATCTAAAGGGAACAGGTAATTGGAGGGAGGGAGCTGGAACAACCTGGGGAGTTTAGACTAGAAGAGCCCAGTGGCTTTGGTATACACTATAGGTACATGCCAGTAGGGGAGAAAGGAGCCTGGAGGTTAGCTTGGGCTTGGGTATGCACCTTAGGTACCTGTCAAAGAGCCCCAGATGCCTCATCTGCCAGAGGCAAGGGGAGATAGGGAAGTGGCTCTTCTTGGCATACAGAAACCAGTTTTACAGGTCTCTGAGGAGTGCTGAGAATAAACTTTCATCTATCCACCGCAATCCTTTTATTTACCTTGCCAGCATTCAGCCCCAGTTAAGCCCAGACAGTCATCTGGGACATATGCACTGCCTTTTAAAATGATAGGGGTTCCCTTTGAACCTAAGAGCTTTTAGCTTACATCCAGATTGAATCATTCAAGTCCTGTGTCCTAAGTGCACTGTGTCTTCAGCAATATGTAGCTTACCTTAAATCCCTGAGAGGTAACCAAGGGCTTCATTGATAATCTATATTGTTTTAGCAGTCACAAGGACTACCCTGACCAAACCATTTGAAAGGAGGTTTCTCATGTCTGATACTGGTGTTTTTGTTATAGTTCTTGTGGGGAGCATTGGGAGCCCAAGTGACTTAACTTCACATGCACTTATATATTGTATACAATTTTAGGTAGCAACAGCACATTTTAATGTGTTTAATTACACCATTTTGAAAAATGAGACAATGAGACACTTTTTGTTTTTGTTGTTAAGACAAGGTTCCACTATGTGGCCCAGACTGGCCTTAACTCATTACTCTATCTCTGCCTCCTTGGGATCACCGGTGTTTCCCATAATATGTGGCAAGATACTACTTTTTATGTATTAAATATATTAAAATTAAATATTAAATATTATAGGTAAATATAATCTTCAATGTTGAATTTCTGGAAAGAAATTTCTCATTATTTATCTTGAATCTTAAGCATGTTCATATCCTAAAATATATGTGCATATGAGTTTGTATGTGTGTGTGTGCATGTACGTGTTGTTAGAAATTAAGCCCAGGTTCTTATGCAAACAATCTGCCACTAAACTATACATGTTTTTTGTTTGCTTGTTTGTTTTATCTGAGCAAGGTGTCATTTATATGGCTCCTGTTGGATTTGAATTTAAGATATTCCTGTCTCTTTCTCCTAAGTATTAGAATACAGGCATGCTCTGTTACTTCTGGCAAAAGAATTGCTTTTAAATACATTAAAGAATTTTTGTTTAGGATTATTAATTTTCTCATTATTTGTATAAGAAAGCTTGGAACAGGAGAATGTTGTGTATTTGAGTAAATTACATGCACTCATTTTGTATGAATAACTGTTTTAAGCTTTTGAAAAATCACGTTTTATGACAAAATGGTGAGAGTAATTGAGAAGTGTGAACTGTGTAGATAAGGATCCTTCATGTAATATATACATGTGTGAGGAATTAGATTCAAGAAATACCAATATACTTCTTATCAGTCGTTGAACACAATTGCTGATTTGTGTGGAAATACTCTCTCTGTATTTGTTTGCAGTTTTCAATGAACTCTTTTAGTCAGGACCAAAAAAAGTCATAGCCCCTTTCCTCATCCCAGCAGCTCCTGACTGGATGCCTGGAGTCTGATGTGTTTATCAGGAGGAAGAATTTCATCTTTTATTGCATAGGTACAGATAATGATGCGCAAGAAGGTCTCTCAGAGTGCTCATCCATATCAAAGAGCTATACATCAGTGTCTGCTTGAAAGCAAGTCCTTTGTCCGTAGAAGTGAGAGACATGTCAGGGCATCCAAAGATGGAAAACAAACAAAAGACTGTGAGGGGTAAGAGAAGGCCAGTGTGACCAGCTTGATAATTTTTGTTTTTGTTTTTATTTTTCAAGACAGGGTTTCTCTGTGTATCCCTGACTGCTCTGGAACTCACTTTGTAGACCAGGCTGGCCTCAAAGTCAGAAATCTGTCTGCCTCTGCCTTCTGAGTGCTGAGTTTAAAGTTGTGCACCAACACTGATCAACCATAATTTTCTTTAGGACTATCAATATGCACTTTCAGCCTTGCTCAGACATTTCTGTCCTGATACTGTGTGGAGAAACAGCTTGTTGCTGCATTGCCACAATTGTCTGAAGCTTGTAATTTGCTTCCATGCAAAATCTTAAGCCCCTTCTAGTGCAAGAAACAACCTCTAACAAAAAGGAGTCTCCAGTATCTCGGAAAAGAGTTATTACTACTAAATAGTAATCTTTTATTGTGTACTAATAATATTGATAATACTTTGTTGTGTTCTGCTCTTTCTTTTAGATGGATGACTAACTTTTTCATTTAAGGTCACCAGAAAAGAGGAAAAGAATATTTCTTACACCGGCTTTCCCAGGAACATAATTAAACTGTGACAGTTTACTTCTGTGATAGGTATATAAAACAGAAGCCATATGAAGCCTCTTTTGAAGGAAAGCATGGATATAAAATGGAATTAACTAGCATCATTACAACATTACTTGCTAGCTTTACATTCATTTGTGACTATTTGGTACTGGGGAAGTCGTTCAGATTCATTCTGGCAACCTGAGTCTGACACCCAACAAAGAGCATCCACACAGCAGTGAATATGGGAGAAAATTAGCAAATTCTATGCACACACAGCTCTTTGTAACCTTTGCAACCTGTGTGTTTACTTGTTTATCTTGCAGTAAGTTCATTTGTCAGTCATACCTTTTAAGTCCTATTTATTTTTCAAGACAAGTGTGAAGCTCTTCATGACAGGTTGCCTTAAGTGTCAATGTATAGAGACAGGATGGCCTTTTGATTGTTATGTTTTCACTTATATACTCAAATAAGCATCTGAACACTCTAAAATGGATATTATATTAAAGATGATAGGTTTGGAAAACTACTACTTCTCATAGATTTTCGAAGAAAATCTGCTATACTCTTGATGGAGGCAGTTAGTTGGAAATTCTAACTGCCTATCCTTTAGATTTTTCTTAGCAGGCTTCTGTACTTAGTAGCAGCTGATTGGCTGTTACCAAAGTTAAGTGGACTGTTAAGGTAGTCAACTGTAAAACTCAGCTAAGGCAGTCAACTGTGAAAACTCAGCTCTTGATAGTTGGATCTTTAATCTATACAGAAGAAACAAGGCTAAAATGTAAACAACAAAACAAAAGACAACAAGGGAGACATACAATTAAAGGTAATTACAGTAATGAATACTAAAATAAGCTTCCTGCCATAATATTAATTGATGTAATCACTTTCTGTGACAATCAAATAGCTACAAATGAGACAAATGGGGAGGAGATAGGCTTGTTCTTTGGTTGAATTCACAAAGTTTGTTGTCACAGACAAGAAACACCCAAACACACTGTCTCAGACAGTTGTGTAAATTCAGTTCTTGATACTGTCTCTGCAGTCTACAGTGTAGACTCTACACAGAAGAAACAGGAGTAAAATAGAAAAAGAAAAGGCAGCCAGGGAGGAATTAAAGGTAATTGTTATAATAATGAATATTAAAATAAACTCCCTGCTATAATGTTAATTTGGTGTAATCACTTTTCTATGACAATGGAATAGTTACAAATGAACTGGGTAGGGAGAAGGTAGGATCCATCTTTGATACAATTTGCAGTGTTTGGTGCCAGAGAAGAGGGAAATTCCAAATGTCTGGTTTGTCGTAGACAGGTATATAAAGCCCATAATAATTAAAGTTGTCTGACTGTTGTCAGTTTAACTGTTAAGTGAGTTGGAAAAAAAAATTAAAAGACATTGCCATTTATCATTGTGTAGCTTCCAAGTTTGACTCTGACTAGTGAAAAAGATAGTATGATTGTCTGATAAGATGAAACATCTGAATTTAATAAATTGAAATTTATGTAACTGAAGAAAGAAGTTGTAGAGGTAATCAAATAATTCCCTGTAAAAAAGCTGTCAGATATAACAAGCACAGACAGTGTAGAATAACTGTGATATTAATCTGAATTAATATTAATAGTAATATGCAGTATTGATATTAATACTGAATAAAATGTGAACTTAGAGAAACAGCTTACTGAAAAAAAATTTAATTGTTCAAGATTAACTCAAACCAAAATTTCTCTAGATACGAAGTTCCAGTTAGAAAAAGGAATATCAACATAGGAAAAAAGGTTATATTGATGGTAAAATGAGATAAAGATATGTGTGACCAGTTTAATGATAGGTCAAATATAATAATTCCTGATACACTTGAATTTTTTTATTTTGTGGCATCTTCATGTGTTGACTGAATTTGTTAAGTCCAAAGATCTTGTTTCTAAGCTAATCTGTCACTAGGTAGTAATGATCTTTAACATGCTTTTATTAGTTACTTTTTTTTTTATTACTGTGATAAAATGCCATTGCAAAGCAACTTACAGAAGAAAGAGTGTATTTGGGCTTCTGGTTCCAGAGGGTTCACTCTATGATGGCAGAGCAAAACCATAGGGCAAGAGCAGGAAGCTGAGGGCTCATATCTTGACCTGCAAGCATAAAAGAGAAAGATTGAACTCTCAAAGCCTGCGTTGAGTGACATACTTCCTTCAACAAAGGTGACACCTCATAAACCTCCTAAACAGTGCCATCAGTTGAGGACCAAGTGTTCAAATGTCTGTGACTATAAGGGGCAAATCATCCAAATCACCATGGACCCTAAAGTTCATTCTGTCACTAAACTAAAAGAGTACGTAAATAATCTTGAATCCTGAAAAAAGGGGTATGCAGTTAGTAACAGAGCCATAGGGAACCTGAGACCACTTCTGCTGTGTCTCCCTTGAATTAACTCTCTCAAATCTCTTTCCTCCCTGAGTGTTTAAAATCTTTCACAGTAAGTTCTTAATTCTTTGGTCAAAGATAAACCATAGCCTAATCCAATAAAATTAAATTAGCTATTTTATGCCTACTTAATAAAAGGAATTAGAGAAGTATTGAGGATAACAATAATATAGGTCAACCAAACTGGAGACATAGGGTATAATGCATTTCTGTTAAACTAATGAGAAAAGCTTATGGGTTCTAATGGTATTATATCATTTAATTTGAATGTTTAGGTAAATAATACAAGATTTTGATAAGAATATTGTTTTCTAAATTAAACAATGACCATAACTCAACGCTCAAATTATTCTTACAAAAAATGTAATTGAGCAAGCAACATGCTGGTGTACTTTATCATACTAGTTGTTTCCTCTTCCCTGTGACAACTTGTTTCTTAAGGTGACTGAAAGCATGGATTTTTTTTAATTGAAAAAAAAATGTTTTCATACAAAATATTATGATCATAATTTCCCCTCCCCCAACTTCTCTTTAATCCTTCTCATCTCCCCACCCAACTCCATGCCCTTTTAGCCTCTCTCCCTTTAAAATTCAGACAAGTAAATGAAAGAGAAAAAACACAAGAAACACACATACACAAATACACAAAGCCATAAAATCCCCAAATTGGAAACTATAATATATAAGCCAAAGACCAGTAGCACCAAAAAACAAACAAACAAACAAACAAAAAAAGAAAACCCCAAAAATTTCTAAACAAAGCAATTTGAGATCAAAAGGCCACAAAATGCCATTGAGTTTGTTTTGTTTTGTGCTGGCCACCTACTACTAAGCATAGAACCTATCCTTAAGTTTGGTTAATATACCCAGTGAGACTCCATTGAAGGAAACTAATTTTTCCTTTGCAAGCTGATGTCAATGGGTGATAGCTTTTTGGTTAGGGATGGGAGACCATTCCATTCATACTGGGATCCCATCTGACTCAAACCTGTCCAGGTCCTGGGCATGCTACCTAATCTCTGTGAGTTCATATGTGGATCAGTCCTGTTGTGTCTGGAAGACACTGCGTGGAGTCATCCATCTGTTCTAGCTCTTAAAATCTTCCCACCTCCTCTTTTGCAGAGCTCCCTGAGCCCTGAGGGGAGTAGTTTGATGAAGACATCCCATTTAGGACTGAATATTCCAAAATCTTTCACTCTCAGTGCGTTGTCTAGTTGTGGGTCTCTGTGTTAGTTCCCATCTATTGCAAGAGAAAGTTTCTCTGACGATGACTGAGTGAAGCACTGATCTATGGGTATATCAGAATGTTGATAGGAGTCATGTTATTGCTATGTTCCTTTAGCAGAACAATATTATTTGGTTTTACGGTAGGCCTATGACCTATCCAGTCTCAGGCTTTTGGCAAGCTGAGCACTGTTAGGGTTCCATCTCATGGAGTAGGCTTTAAATCCAATTAGAAAAGTGATCATGCAGGCAGATCACCTTTGTAGATCACAGAGTTTGTAGCTGGGTTCGTGGTTACCTTTCTCTACTGGTAGCTTGATAAGTACCTTTCAGTACCATGAACTCTAGAGAGTAGGGGTAAAATCTCTAGTTAGGATCAGCTCAACATATCTGTAGTCACTGAGATATGTAAGTATTGTCTTCAACAATAGGGCCTTGCCATTAGTTTGTGGAGAACAAATAATACATGAATTTATCAATTTTTCCAAGGTTGTTGTGATGGTGCATGCCTTTGATCCTGGCGCAAGGAGGCAGAGGCAGGTGGATCTCTGTGGGTTGAAGATCAGACTGGTATCCATAGTGACTTGCAGGCCAGCACAGTGAGACCCATTCTCTAAAAATAACCAAGTAAATAAAAAAATAGACTTTCTTGAAAATATAAAAATGGTAAATTCAAAATCCAATGGATATTTTAACATTCTGCCAATAAATATTCCTAAATAAGCAAAGCAAATTTTGAGGGAGGGAACACACTAATTAGTTGAGACGTTATCAAGAGCCCTCTAGAGTCTGAGATTTCAGTCTACTTGAAGTTGTCAAGTCAGGCTTATACCTATTTTCTTGGGTCCTGACAATAGAAATGAAATTCCTAGGTTAGAGACAAAAGGCATCATTGCTCACAGAGAGAAGCATAGCCAGAGCATCAGCATGAAGCTCTTTCTAATTCCTTCACTTCCAAAGCCCAATAGCATTTCCCAAGGTTCCATAACAAAGTACCATACCTTGGGTAGATTAAGCAACAGAATGTTTTTTCACAATTCTGGGGGCCAGAAGCCTGAGGTTGAAGTGTTACCATGGTTGATTTCTACTGAGGGCCCTGAGAGAATGATGTAGTCTGGCCTCTCCCATGAGTTTATAGATGATTGTCTTGTCCCTGTCTTTGCTTTATCTTCTCTTTGTGTAAGTCTGTGCCCAAGTTTACTCAGCTTTTAAAGATACTAGACGTTTTCAGTTAGAGCATCTTTCAATGACCTCATTCTCTAAATAGGATCTCAATGTAGGGGTTAGGACTTCAATATGTGAGTTTTGTTATAAATGACTCAGTCTATAACAGATACTTACACAGGTCATGAAATGCATCACAGGGGAAGAACACTAACATTAGGAGAATCAGCATGGAAACTGGCCTGCTGTTGCAACTCCTTCACATCTTTTGGCAGCAAACACAACTCTGAGAAAAGCCCTGGATCAAGAGCACCAGAGACTTGCATTCTTGCTGTACTCAGCAAGAACATGCAAGGAAGGTTTGGGACCATGTAGACTTCATCTAAATCTAGGTATTCAAAATATTGTCAAAATAGTAAAAGAAAAAAAAAAGATTGTCAGTTTTATCATTCTTAGAGCATTTACTGATCTAGGCAGATTCTTGATCTGTATATCTTATACAGATCATATAGATCTTTTTTTTTTTTTTTACTAAGTTATGGTTTCTTTTTTTAAATTTATTTTATTTTATGTTACAATATAATTCAACTTTACATATCAGCCATAGATTCCCCCTTTCTCCCTCTTCCCGCCACGCCCACCCCCCATTTCCATCTCCTCCAGGGCAAAGACTCCCCCGAGGGTTGAGATCAACCTGGTGGACTCAGCCCAGGCAGGTCTAGTCCCCTCCTCCCAGGCTGAGCCAAGGGTCTCTACTAAGCCCCAGGTTTCAAACAGCCAATTCATGCACTGAGCACAGGACCCGGTCCAACTGCCTGGATGCCTCCTAAACAGATCAAGCCAATCAACTGTCTCACCCATTCAGAGGGCCTGATGCAGTTGGGGGCCCCTCAGCCATTGGTTCACAGTTCATGTGTTTCCATTCGTTTGGCCACTCGTCCCTGTATTCAATCCATCCCTGGTCCCAACAACTCTTGCTCACATAAACCCTCCTCCTTCTCACCAATTGGACTCCCGGAGCTCCACCAGGGGCCTGACTGTGGATATCTGCATCTAGTTCCCTCAGTAGCACTGGATGGGGTTTCTAGCACGACAATTAGGGTGTTTGGTCATCCTATCACCAGGGTAGGTCAGATCAGGCTATTTCTCGACTATTGCCAGCAGTCTATGGTGGGGGCATCTTTGTGGATTTCTGTGGGCCTCTCCAGCACTTTGTTTCTTCCTATTCTCATGTGGTCTTCATTTACCATGAACATTCCTTGTGTTCCCTCTCTGTTGTTGATGCAGTAAGGATCTCCCGCTCCCCCAAGTTCTCTTTCCCTCGCCCCTCGCCCCTCATTACCCCCAGTCACGTCCAGACTGTTCATGTAGATCTCATCCATTTCTCCGTCATTGGGCGATCCCCGTGCCTTTCTTGGGGTCCTGTTTTCCAGGTAGCCTCCCTGGTGTTGTGAGTGGCCAGCCAGTCATCCTTGTTCCACAACTAGTATTCTCCTATGAGTGGGTACATACCATGTTTGTCTTTCTGAGTCTGGGTTACCTCACTCAGGAGGATTTTTTCTAGATCCATCCATTTGCCTGCAAACCTCATGATGTCATTGTTTTTCTCTGCTGAGTAGTATTCCATTGTATATATGTACCACAGTTTATTTATCCATTCTTCAGTTGAAGGGCATCTAGGTTGTTTCCAGGTTCTGGCTATTACAAATAATGCTGATATGAACATAGCTGAGCAAGTGCCCTTGTGGTATGATAGAGCATTCCTTGGGTATATGCCCAAGAGTGGTATAGCTGGATCTTGGGGGAGATTGATTCCCAATGTTCTGAGAATGCGCCATATTGATTTCCACAGTGGCTGTACCAGCTTGCATTCCCACCAGCAGTGGAGGAGAGTTCCCCTAGCTCCACATCCTCTCCAGCACAAGGTGTCCTCAGTGTTTTTGATCTTAGCCTTTCTGACAGGCATAAGGTGGTATCTCAGAGTTGTTTTGATTTGCATTTCCCTAATGATTTAAGGAATGTCAGCCATTTGTGTTTCCTCTGCTGAGAATTCTCTGTTTAGTTCTATAGCCCATTTCTTAATTGGACTGTTGGGCATTTTGATGTCTAATTTCTTGAGTTCCTTATATATTCTGGATATCAGTCCTCTGTCAGATGTGGGGTTGGTGAAGATCTTTTCCCATTCTGTGGGCTGTCACTTTGCCTTGTTGACTGTATCCTTTGCTCTACAAAAGCTTTTCAGTTTCAAGAGGTCCCATTGATTGATTGTTTCTCTCAGTGTCTGAGCTACTGGTGTTACATTTAGGAAGCGATCTCCTATGCCAATGCATTCAAGACTACTTCCTACTTTCTCTTCTAGCAGGTTCAGAGTAGCTGGATTTATGTTGAGGTCTTTGATCCACTTGGACTTAAGTTTTGTGCACGGTGATAGATATGGATCTATTTGCAGCCTTCTGCACGTTGATAACCAGTTATGCCAGCACCATTTGTTGAAGATGCTTTCTTTTTTCCATTGTACGCTTTTGGCTTCTTTGTCAAAAATTATAAATTCATAGGTGTGCGGATTAATGTCAGGGTCTTCAATTCGATTCCATTGGTGCACATGTCGGTTTTTATGCCAGTACCAAGCTGTTTTTATTACTGTAGCTCTATAGTAGAGCTTGAAGTCAGGGATCGTGATGCCTCCAGAGGTTGTTTTATTGTACAGGATTCTTTTGGCTATCCTGGGTCTTTTGTTTTTCCATATGAAGTTGAGTATTATTCTTTCCAGGTCTGTGAAGAATTGTGTTGGTATTTTGATGGGGTTTGCATTGAATCTGTAGATAGCTTTTGGTAAAATTGCCATTTTCACTATGTTAGTCCTGCCTATCCATGAGCCTGGGAGATCTTTCCATTTTCTGACATCTTCTTCAATTTCTTTTTTCAGGGTCTTGAAGTTCTTGTCATATAGGTCCTTCACTTGCTTGGTTAGTGTTACCCCAAGGTATTTTATATCATTTGTGGCTATTGTAAAGGGTGATGATTCTCTGATTTCCTTCTCAGCCTGTTTGTCAATTGTATATAGGAGGGCTACTGATTTTTTTGAGTTGATCTTGTATCCTGCTATGTTGCTGAAGGTGTTTATAAGCTGTATCAGTTCCTTGGTTGAATCTTTGGGGTTACTCAAGTATACTATCATGTCATCTGCAAATAGGGAAAGCTTGACTTCTTCCTTTCCCATTTGTATCCCCTTAATCTCCTTATGCTGTCTTATTGCTCTGGCTAGAACTTCAAGTACTATATTGAATAAGTATGGGGAGAGCGGACAGCCTTGCCTCGTTCCT
>CABHPR010132890.1:0-23613 GCA_902168415.1 Peromyscus melanophrys
TGAATAGCCTCAATTTACCTTCTACGATGTAAATTTTGTATGTTGATTTTTCCCTTAATCCTTGGAAAACAAGTCAGCAACTATATTATCTACTTCTGCCATACAAAGTTATTTTTGAAAAGATAATAAGCAAATTACAGAAAGATTAAAGACCTCACCAAACTATGTCTCAGGCAAGTTATAAAGAATGATATGAAGAGAAAAATCCTAATAATTTTGCAATAATTTCAGTTATGCTTGCTGTATAAATTCAATTTTAATAATGGCCTCCAATTGTTCTTTTGCCTTTAGCCATTTTCCATTGTGAATCTTCTTTTCCTCAAGCAACATTTCATTGAAGTGTTTTCCTTTTAAAGAATGTTTGAAAGTGTTGATTGATAAATCTAATTATCTGCTTGACGAGGATACGTGAGATTAAAACAATACCACTTTGATGAGTTGCAAATACAAAGTAAGACAACTGAATATTTTGTCTTCTTTGTATATTGAACATCCAACTGTCAAAAGGCAGAAGATAATTTATTCAAAGATGACAAACGTCAAAAGGAATCTTGGCTATAGTTTATTTCTCTTAGCTGTCGTCTATGTGCCAACAAATGTCTGGTCTGGAATCTTAGTGATCCAAATTTATTTCTATAAAGAAACATTTATGGTTGAAAAGAAATAGGGTAGCTGTGAGAAACATGGGTTTAGGTTAGGCCTGTACCCCATTACTAACACAAATTCAAGGTATACTCATATAGTCCTTTTAAGTCCTGTTTTCCTCATCTAGAAAATTGTACATTGTATGTGAGAAGATAACTCTTATATTTGGATAGATCAGGTTTTTGTTTTGTTTTGTTTTGTTTTAAAGATAGGATATTGCTGTAATGTATTGGCTGGATGCTGATTTCTAAGCTCCCATGCCCTTTAGTCTCCTGCATAGAGGTGGCTGCAGATGAGAATGCCCTCCTTGACCTATAGAATAGTGTTGTCTCAATAATTATCTACCTTTATATAAACTCTTATATACGTATATTCATTAAAAAGTATGATTGATATTCTCATCACTCTGTAACTTCAGTAATAATGCCCTTTCTCCAATTTAGGAACATGCTCTGCAATATGGTCCTACCTTGCTATCCTCTCTCATCATGAATATAGCAATTTTCTTTGGCATAATAAGAAGAATTCTATTGTCAACATTTGGAATCAGCTCAAAAGACTTGATAGCTCTAATCTGCATTTCAGGAAATATCTCCCAATGACAAAACACTGTTATGAAGTAAATTTTTATAAAAAATTCAGCTCCTTCTATTGAATTACTACTATTTAGAAATCAACACTGACTTACGATTTTCTTACATAGTGATACTGACTTTTCTGGTACTGAAATGCAAAATATTTTTTATTTGGACTCAGAAATAGTAAGAAATGCCAGTGGAGGTTATTTGCAGCATATGATAAATGTGAAGTTTCTGAACCCCTAGTGAACTTGTGCACACATAGGTCACTGTCAGAAGTTAGTGAAATTGGCTTGTTTTCCTTTTCAAAAAATTTTAAATAGCCTTAAAATTTGTATGTGTATTATAACTGTAAATTTCTCTCCCTGTGTGATAGCTTCTGTTGCTACTTAATGAATATTTAAGTATTCATTAAGAAACAAAGAAATAGTATTCCAATATAGCAAGAAATGAAGATATTATTTTTCCTTTTCCTTTTGCATAGGCTTTGCCACTTAGATCCATGCATCAATCTCAAATCTATTTTGTTTGCTATGGAAAATGTAATATATTTTCATACACTGAGCATGGACATAGAAGGCATTTGTAAAATGGAATAGCCTGGAATTCTAGGACTAATGGATGTCAGATTGAATATCTTTATTTTAAGGAAGAGAATTGTAAGTATTTGAGAGGTAAAGAGAATTGACCGCCTCTATTCAAGATTAGACAGCTGTTAAGACATAAACTAAGTTTTAGAGAATATTTGAAGCTATTAGTCACAAAAGAAGGTTTCAAAGATGGGGGCGGTTATAGCAAATAGCAGTAAGTGTAGCATTCTTGGTACTCCTGATTGAGATAAGTGTAGGTAAAGGTCATAGGAAAGAAGAGACTATGAATAATTCAAACAATTAGAGAGTACAAGAAAGACTGAATAGAAGCTGATAGAGTGCAGGCCAATTTCATCTGGGGCCCCCTCCTTTTGATGGCTAGAAAACTGTCTCCAAACTCTTAACTCTTTTTTTGGGGGGGGGGGTACATGGGGTTGGGGGAGGCAAAGTATGTTTGTTTGTTTGTTTGTTTTCAGGGCTGAGGACCGAACCCAGGGCCTTGCGCTTGCTAGGCAAGTGCTCTACCACTGAGCTAAATCCCCAACCCCCAAACTCTTAACTCTTACCCTACTTGTTTACCATCACAAGGAAGCTCTGAGATTTATTTTCAGTCCTTGAAAGCTGAGTCTCAGGGAATTACCTTTCACTCTTGGTAGGGTCCCTTTGAATTGATGGAGAATGTGATTTGTCTCTCCTTTCTTGGTGCACTGTCTGGCTATTGCTTTTGTAATTTCCAGATACTTACACACATATATGTGCATTAAGAGCCACAACCACTTTAATCTCAGGTCAACATTCACAAATGAGTTCATTTTTCAACATATCAGGGACAAATATTCTACACATCCAACAGTTTGTATATCATTTTGCTGTCTTCTCAGAAAGAGTCAAATTTTGCACCTTTCTGTCTTCGTAAGCAACACACAGGGGAGAAATTTGTTATCAGAGTATACCAAGTCGCTTCATTTGAAACTACATGCAATTTATTTATTGCTTTATTACATGGATATCTCAGTTCATTTCCTGGGTGAATTTGTTGGGTTTTTGTAAAGGAATAGAACTGATAGAATGAAGACACACACACACACACACACACACACACACACACACACACACACACTTTGGGTATTTATTAGACTGGGTAATCCAGGGTAGGCCAACCATGACTATCTCATGCCACAGAGTCCAAGGACTGAGCAGTTGTTCATTCCTTGCAGCTGGATGTCTCAGCAGTCCCAGTCTGGCACGAGCTTTCCAGAAGATTCAGGGAGACTTACTGGTTTTTAGTCTACTCAGGGATCCAGAAGAAGTAGGCTCTAACACCAGTGAAGGAATGCCTTAGCAGTATGCTAGGTGACCTTGTCAGTGGGAGTGAGGGCGAAAAGGCAAGAAGCAAAAGCTTCCCATTTCCAAATCTTTTTATCTGGGCTCCCACTAGAAGCTGTGGTCCAGGTTTGGAGTGGGTCTTCCTTCTTCAAGTAATCCAGTTAAGGAAATACCTACCAGGAAATGCAGCTGCTTGAGTTTTAGTTGATTCCAGAGGTAGTCATGTTCACAATTGAGATTGTCCATCACACTGGGCATCTGATTGAGGAAGGAGGACTCCTTTGTGGTTGCAGGTATGATTCCAAGGGTACCTTTGTGCTCTCTCTCCTTAACACAGCTTTGAAACTGTGTCTTTGGGGGTAAATCCATAGCTGTGGTGTTTTTGCTCATTGAGAACACAGTAGTTCCAGTTCCTGCTGGAACTAAGGAGAAGAGATGAGAATTCAAATAGAGCATACTGTCAAATTTTAGCAAAATTGTCAAAATGCCTCCCAGTACACTAGTTTTGAACACATCAAATGTCTATAGGTACAAATCAAAGACTCTATTAATGGAGAATAGAATGACTTTGTAGCTTAGGTGAAAAACTCAATTATTAAACCACTTTCCAAACTTTGCTGTTTTGCAATATTCCTCTTCTTATTTGGCTGATGGAATTCCTTCTAAGTGAAGTTAGTTTTTAAGGATGTATTTTAGTGTATGTGTACAAGTGTTTCATTTGAATGTATGTGTGTGCATGTAGTGCCCATGGAGGCTGGAAGAAAGCATTTTATCCTCTGTTGTGAGACACCATGTGGGTGCTGGGAACTGAACCTGGGTCCTCTGCAAAAACAAAAGTGCTCTTAACCTTTGAGCCATCTCTCAGCCTCTTGTTGAATTTTTTGGTATGTAAAAGTGCTTAAGGTTGTTGTGATCCTAAAAATTTATCGTACATTATAGTTTTTTTTTTTGTTTGTTTTCATCTGGAACATCCTGTGCACAAGAAGACCTTGTGCACAGTGAAACAACTCAAGGTCAGTGTGCTCAACTTGAGTTCTCTCCCTTCTCCTTAGTTCTGGTAGGAATTGGAGCTCACTGTAAGAACAAAATGAATCTGAATGTCCAATTGAGCATCTGCTACAACTGGCAGAGTAGGGTCTGGCTGATTGTTCACTAGGGGCTCATCACATCTTCCTTTCTGTTTCTACTCGCCTTCCTTATTTCCTCCTTGGTTTTCTGCGTGGCTCTACATCGATTTATTACTCATGCTAATGAGCTCAAACACTAATAGTCCTGTGTTTCTTCCCCTGCTCTCCTCGGCACAGGGAAACACCAACCTGTCAAACACTGGCTGTCACATCCAGGGCTCTCATATTACCCTAGTAGTTGAGCTTCCCTAGGGGTCATTTCTCCCCTTCCCTTCAGTTCACACAAAAGCTTCAAAGATGAGCCTCAGACCCTTCTGGTGCTCCAATAGTTTACTCTATCAGCACTCTAGTAAGACAGGCAGCAAGAGCAAGCCAGTGTCATGAGGCAGACAAGGTCACATGATCACCTGACTTGAGGGTCTTTGTCTGCACCACTCTCAGAGTCTAGAAGGCTTTGTTCTCCTTACACCTGGGCTCGGTCTGGTCAGTTATCAGATGGTTATTTCCTAAAGTGAGTTTGACCTATTTTTATTGTAAAGTTCATGAGAATCACACGTTTGTTTGTTGAAGTCGCTTGTAATAAAAAAGTAGTTTTTTTGTTTGTTTGTTTGTTTTTTTGAGTCAGGATCTCACTATGGAGCCTTGGCTGGCCTGGAACTCACTCTGCAATCAAGGCTGGTTTTGAACTCACAGAGATCTGCATGTCATGTCTCTGCCTTTAGAGTACTGCTATTAAAGGTGTCCACTACCATGCTCTGTATTATGTTCTCACAGAGTCTCATAACCCCCAGAACTAGGTCAGGTGTCTCCAGAGTGCCAAGCAACACATAATACAGGCTCTCTAACACAACACTGTGGCTTTACAAGTATCATTAAACTTACAGCTTTGATACTCACCTGTACTCTGAAGGCATCAATAATTGAGAGGATAAGCCACAGTCAGACACAATTCAATCTCACGAGAGGTAGATCTCCTCAGAAGTATAAAAACTGGGTGTCAGCCTGAGGAATTCCCAGAGGAACATGAAGAGATCCTAATTATCGATAAATAACTGAAAGTTATACCTCCAGAGAGTGGCTTGGGTCTGTGTGTGGAACCTATCAACTTCAAGGACTGACCGCAGGAAATGATGAGGACCAGCAGGGAGGAGCCAACATCTGTGCAGCTTCCAAGAGATGTAGCTCGGTCCTCGTTGCAAATGGCCAATCCCTAACATTTCACAGCATCCCAGGTTTTTACAGTGTGGCCTTTTATTCCCTTGTAATTAGTGGTGGTTCCCCTACGGCTGCTCCTTGCACCATTCTTCAGGAAGTAAATAGTCACTTTTCAGGATTTGTGTGTGTTTTAGTGTTTGTGTAAAGATGATCAGCAGTGATGTGTAGAGCTGTGATGCGTTGTGACTCCTCAAGAAATGAATTCATTTACTTCTTAACCATGTGTTCATTTTCAACCCTCCTCTTTTTTCCCCCTATGTCTATTCATTTGTTCTGTGAACCCCTGAGCTTAGCCAGGGCCATCAATGTGAGCATGGGTCTGGGCTTTCCATTGGAGCCTGATGGGTTCAGCTTTAGGTATACAACTAAAGACAGGATTCCGCCTCTCCTACACACTGCCAATAGTCAATAGCTCAGCATTAAAGGAGAGGGCCCCATCAGCTCCTCCCAACTCTGGGACTAATTGTTGGTAGGGCCAGTCTTGGGTGGGCTCAGTACAGGTACGTATAACTGTTGTAAGTTTATGATCATAGTAGTTTATGAGTCTAGAGAACAGCATTTTACAGCACTTTATCCTCTCTTCAGTTTCTTACATGCCTCCTCCCTCCTCTTCCTCAGTGTCTCCTGAGATTTAGAATGGGTGATTTAAATTTTTTTTTTTTTTTTAGGGCTGAGTCTACAACCTTAGCTTATTCTATGCATCTTGGGTGTCCATGAGTTTACATTCACCACCATTTGTTGTAAGAAACTTCTCTGATGAGTGTTGGGGGGGGCAGCTTTTGCTTATGAGTGTAAGCGTAGATGCTTAGAAGGAAGTTTTCAGTCAAGTCTGTTGAAGTATCAACCCTCCTTCTAACTTCATCTTTTGAAAACTATTTAAAGTGTTCCTTCATATCTTTCATCAGTTGTTAACATTTTCAAATCATCTTTATTCATTACTTTTCTCACTGTTGTCACAAAACAGGCAACAAAGCATGGAGACCAGGTTTCGTCTGAGTCACAGATTGAGTTATACAATCCATCATAGCAGGGGAAGCACAGCAGCTGCCATGCTGCTATCCTTAGTGCACAGGTGTGAGGCAGCATCTTCTCAGGTCTTGGTGGATCAGGAAGCACAGAGTTGGGTTGGCACCAGCATCAGGCATCATCTTCAAGCTCTCCCTTACCCTCCTGCTAACTGGGTCACAGTCCCAAAGGTGGTATCACTTCCCAAAAGGTGCTATTGTGTGGGGACCAAGTGTCTAAACACGTAAGACTGTTGGAGATATTTCATATTCCAACCATGATACCATCTGGGAGTAATGTTCACATGTGACATCTCTCATGACTACATCATGAGCACCCTCCTTAGATAGCTCCAGTTCAATCTTAAAGTCAGAACAGCACCAACACACGTAGATATATCTAAGCCACAAAAATCCGCAGCACTCCTCTGCTGATTCCAGGGATGTCATAAATGGGTTTGGGTTGGTGAGGGTTGACTTTTGTCTTCAGTCGTCTTGTCTATCTCCTTCCATTGTGGGATAGTCTTTACTTCCACAGCTGTCCCCTCTCATGGTAGTTCAGCTCAGGTCAGAGTGGAGATGGTTCCTCACTTACACTGGGCTGTTGATTCCTCATTATTTATATGCTTACCTAGCATTTATGAAGCCTGGGGTCAGTCCCCAGAATCTCACCAAACCGGACACGGTGACACATGCCTGTAATCACAGGACTCTGTCGGTGAAGGCAGGAAGATCGGAACTACAGAGTCATCCTTGGTTACAAAGCAGTTTGAAGCCAGCATGAGCTACATGCTACTCTGAAAAAAAAAAAAGTAGCAATGTATTAATCTCCACCTACCCAAAATAACACAATGTGGAGTTTTCCTCACTGTGGTGGTATTGTGTTCCCCAAAATATTGTGCACCCTAATAAATTTATCTGGGGTCAGAGGACAGACAGCAACTAGATACAGAGGCTAGAAAATGGTGGCACTCATGCCTTTAATCCTAGCATTCCAGAGACAGAAATCCCTCTGGGTCTCTGTGAGTTCAAGGCCACATTGGAAACAGCCAAGCATGGTGACACACACCTTTAATCCCAGAAAGCCAGCCTTTAATCCCAGGGAGTGGTGGTAGAAAGCAGAAAATTATATAAGGCATGAGGACCAGAAACTAGCAGCATTTGGCTGGTTAGGCATTTGGCTGGTTAAGCTTTCAGGCTTGTAGCAGCACAGTTCAGCTGAGAGCCATTCAGATATGAGGACACAGAGGCTTCCAGTCTGAGGAAATAAGACCAGCTGAGGATCCAGCAAGGTGAGGTTAGCTGTGGCTTGTTCTGTCTTTCTGATCTTCCAGCTTTACCCCAATAGCTGGCCTCAGGTTTGATTTTATTAATAAAGACCTTTTAAGATTTCTGCAACACCTCACAGTGATATATATATATAATATATATGTGTAATTAACAGCTGACTTAGATGGTATCTCCGATGTACTGCAGTTTCCATGGCTAATTATCAATGTGTTGTGTTTGTTAACTAATACGTAGTAATGTATCAATTAGCATTAATGATTAAAGTTATTAACATATTCTGACACTGGGAAGATAATCTCTGGCAGACATTATTTTACTGTTGAGGCATGTATCTTACTATGGAGACTAGCTTGGCTTTGAACTTGAGATCCTTTTGTCTCAGCCCCTAAATGTTGATTGGCATAACAGGAGTGTATCATCATGCCTGGTCTTCATTTGACTTTTACTCGTCAATTTTAACTTCCATTGATAGTCCTGACTTCACTACATGATGCCGCCGTCATGTGGTGATATTGTATTCCCTAAAATATTTTGTGACCTTATAAACTTATCTGGGGTCAGAGACAGAACAGCCACTAGATACAAAGGCTAGAAAATGGTGGCACTCACACCTTTAATCCTAGCATTCCAGAGGCAGAAATCCATGTGTTCAAGGATAGAGCCAAGCATGGCGACTCACGCCTTTAATCCCAGAAAGCAAGCCTTTAATCCCAGGGAGTGGTGGTAGAAAGCAGAAAGGTATATAAGGTGTGAGGACCAGGAACTAGAAGCATTTGGCTGGTTAAGCTTTCAGGCTTCTAACAGCACAGTTCAGCTGAGAGCCATTTGGATGAGGACTCAGAAGCTTCCAGTCTGAGGAAACAAGACCAGCTGAGAAGCTGGCCAGGTGAGGTTAGCTGTGACTTGTTCTGTCTCTCTGACCTTCCAGTGTTCACCCCAATAACTGGCCTCAGGTTTGTTTTATTAATAAGAACTTTTAAGATTCTTGCTACACCGTCATTACTACAATAATGACTACCAAATGGTGGTTTCATTTCTTTGTGTTTTTACAGTTTTATTGAGATATTATTATACACAGGGATCATGCATATTTTTTTAGCTTATAATGACCTTTTGATAAATGTATATATTGTTAAGTATCACTTGAATTAAGATAGTAGGCATGCCTTTCAGCTAACTACCATTTTTTCTCCCCCCTTTTTGCTATTTAGCTGTTTCTGATGTCATTTGTTAGGCCCAGGAAATGGGTTTTATTGATTGGGGCCTTACCATATTCTTGAAGGAGGGTTTTGCAAAGAGAACAGGACAGTTTGTTGAAATGGGCATTCCACTTTGGGGAGAGTAAACAAATATATAATATAAGACATTATGCTAATAGAAATGCATGGGACTGTAAGATAAATATTTTCTGTGTTTTCTTCAAGAAATATTTCTGACTAATCTGTAGAAATGACTTGTCTGAATTTTATTTTATATTTTTATAGAAAGTAGTACAAGTCTTTAGTAAATCACTTGCCCAATTTCCATGGTGTTTTAAATTCTTTTCCTTCCTTGTTATTTTATATCATGAATGCCAGAGTACATTTGAAATATAAACATATCTAGGTACCATGTGTAACATGTCACACTCACAGCCACAATAACAAATTTTTAGATGATTAAGGTCTCTTACATATAATATTTAGCTTTTACCAATAATATATTCTTTAGTCTTTGTGAAATCTCTATACTATGGCTATTAGTGTTTTATTTCTGCCCATGAGATCTGGCATTAGAAGTTGGGTCTTCGTGAAGGTGAGATTATACTTTATAGAAAGTCATTATTCACTAGTACAGACATACAGTTGACATAAAACCAACAAAAATCAAGATCTGGGATAATCTAAAGGATAACATCAAAAACTGAGTGATAGAAAAATAATAAAACTATGCATTTACCTTTGTATTTCATAGGTCCTACTGATGTGTTTGCCTCAAGCAGAAAGTAGGCTGAGAAATTCAGAAGTTTCTCGGGACCCTGGAAATGGCAATGGAATGTTAGGAAACAGGATTCTGTTGGATGGCATGAAGTGAGTAGACTTTTCTTAATACTAAAAGTACCAAGTACTTGGGCACCATCTTAGGGAAAGGAATACATTTCCGAGAGCACTGAGATTTTGTGTTACTCTACAATCTCTACAAACCTTGCAGATTTATGGAAACTCAAACAACTCCAAGGACTGCAGGGAACCTCCTTAGGGAAGACATGAAGTGCTAAGTGCAGCTAATGGTTTATGTAGCTCAGGCTATTACCTGGCTGGGCATTGTACACTCACACTATTTAATATTTGTCCTAATAATTTTAGACTTATTATAACTCAATATAATTTTTCCTGTAATTCAGATATTTAAAAAAATACCACACCAATTTATGAGAGACTTGGTGAAGATATATCCCAGATTATTAATCCATAAAACTAGTTACAGAGACAAACTCATGTAAATGAATGTATTCAGTCAAATGTTATAATATTATTAGTTAAAAGTACTTAATTTTGTCTTTGCACATACTCGATGTCCACTTGAAATCCATAAGTAGCCAAATCATTTTAAGGAGTATGTTTCCATTCTGTGTGTTTGTCTTGCTGGCTGTCTTCATTGCTTATATTTCCAAGAGAGCTAGCACTTCTATACTTAAGCATGGTGTGAGCCATGATTCTTGCTTCTATATGTTGTGTGCACTGTTTTTGTATTACTGCATATATTGATTGGATGCTTCTTGCTTTGGACAACCTGATACTATGCCTGAATCACTTTGCCATGTCTTCATCTCTTCCCTTAAATCTATTTCTCTTTCTCTTTGTGACCTTTTAAAATACCAACTAATTCAGAACCCACACAGCATTCACTTCCTTTATGACATTCTCCCTGTGTTACTAGCCATTTACCATAATTACCACAATGCCAGGTGTTAGGCAGCAAGTGACTTTGTCACTCATTTAGGGATGACTAAAATTGTTCAAACTGACAACCCTAAACAAATCCAATTCCCTTCCACCTGCACTCCTTAAGTTGGAAACCACATCATGGGAATTTCCTCAAGGTTCTCCATTCTCTCTTTGCTTCCTGACTAAATTTCAAGTTCCCTTATGTGCCCTCTGTACCGTTCGTTCCTTGTGTCCCTGATCCCATCTGCCATTCATCCTGAGACTATAACACACTTTTCTGTAGTGGTATTGACTGACTCAGTATTCTCATAAGAGCTAAAACTTCCACTAATACAGTGAGTCTTTCTCTCCAGACTTCTGGTATTTTTGCTATTTATGTATTCATTTTGATTCTCTTATCTTCTCTAATACTTGATGGTGGTAGGTAGAGCATGCCAAACTCCATCTTTGGGTTAAACTCCCAGAATTATTTAAGAAGTATATTTAGATAATACAGTTCTGCCTGGATTTTATGAGAAGCAGCACAAAGGAAGTCCATATAACCATTGTCCAGATCTCCAGTGACATTATATAAACAGCTGAATCACAATATGACCAACAGAATATCAACAGCAATCCAATCTTCCCATCTCATTTTTTAGGTAAATATGTCTTTGATCACTAGCTTCCAAGAAAGGAGCCCTCTCAGTGTGAAGATACGGTCCTCACATGAGCATAGCTTCTCTACTCCTATCTCTTCCCACTACTAACTTTGCATCAAATCAGAAATATTTGTTTAACCTCTTTATGTTCAATATCTTTTTGGATAACAGGTGTTTCTGCAGCTACCAGGACTGACTCTCTTTACTATAGCAGGCTCCTATTGTATTTGTAATCTAAGAAATTCAGACCTTCCTGTTTGAATTTACACTTTATTCTACACATTACAAATCTTTACAGAGATGAAAAGTCGGCATATGATATGGTCACGATAAATTTTAGAATATTTATTTCCACAATACAACTCATGATTTCAGAGATTTGTATAACACTCTGTATTTGCTGGGCACTGTTCAGAGACTTTGATTTGTACAACTCAGTGACTTTCCTCTATATCCTACAGAAGTATGCAATATTATTTCTGAGCTTTGCAACTGAGTGCATTGAAACAGAGAGACAATAAGTGACACTAAGTGAAGCCAAGATTTGAATCCAGTCAAGCTGGTTCCAGTGTCTCTGTTTGCAATAGCTCTTCAAACCTGATTTTCCTGTCATGAGTAAAATCTTCACATTGTTTTCTATTGAAACGAAACTGTTCTTTGTTTCCACTTTTTAGCCCATCATCTAAGATTATCATCTTCATTCCAGAGATGGGAAAAATGAAGCAGATTCAAGATAAGCTAATGTCACATGGCTGAAAGTTAGTGAGCATTCAAACACAAGTATTTATTCCAAGACTCACTGCACTTCCTACATTTGGCCACTATCATAAGTGAGTAGACTTTGGAATCAAAATGTTTTACTGATTATGATGTACATTTGGATGGGTATGGTTCCCTAATCTGATTCTTTTATTTAATATGTAAAAAGACAGTGTCTGAAGTTACTGATTGTGTGCCTGCTAAGTCCATAGAGCCCAAAATTGGCATGCAGTTCACATTCATGATTACTAATGAGTAGGAGAATTTGGGAATGAAACTTCCTCCTGAAATGAATTTGCATTGGGGCCGGCTTTCCATGGACTCTATTGCCAGTTTTAATTGTTACAAAACAACCTATTTCAGTCCTTAGAGATGTACGCCTGGCATTGCAGTCAGTTTGAGGAATACAAGATTCTCCATCCCAGAGTGTGGCTTAGAAGAGGCTAGCAGAAGAGGCTGAGACATGTTTCCTTGTTCTACTCAATTTGTTATTTGTCTGTTGATAATGGAGCAAGGCTCAATGTTCAGTGAATGAATTGAAGTACTGTGTAAAGACTAAAGACTAAAACTGTGTGCTTAAATGAATCCAGTTCTTGGCTCTTCAACAAAATCTTGTGCACATGTCCCATGGAGTCCAACCTTGCTACAGACACCACAGTCCACAATGCCACATGTCATGGAATCCCAGGAGGACAAAGAGGAAGAATGATACCACTTCCCTTTCTTAAATTATACTTAGGTTTCAACTGAAAATCTGACTTCCCCTTCCACGGGCACTTTAGTTTTATCATCATCCCCTATAGTTTGATTCATGTCATTTTAGTGCACTAATGAGCATAATTGTTTCCATGTTGGGAAAATATCTCCACAGTAGAAAGTGTTTATTTATTATTTTGGCTTTATGTAAGATATAATAGCATGGACAAAATATCAACAATAAAAGCTGAAAATTCTTTATAGCATTAATTTGTGAAAACTATGTATTGAAAATGTGTTTTTATTTTTGTATGAAACTCATGTGAAACAGAAAACACTAATAACATCACGTTTCAAATCTGTTTAATTATCTTTTTTTGTACTAATGACAAAGAGGAAGCTATGTATATAAGTCTTCAACTTTTTCTATATAGGCAGAATATTCTGGATCCAAATGTTCTAAAAGTAAAAATGGAATATGCTATTTTAATACACTGATGATAAACATGTATTTGTCACTCAGGGGTACTTGTAATTCTACTCAAAAGCTAGATCCATGGATTTCTTTAACAATGCTTTTGTACAGAATTTGTTAAGCATTGTTTGACATAAAGAACATCATTGGAGGAAGACAATGAAAACTGATAGCTAATATTATTTATCCTTCAAAGCAGATATGCATCCCAGAAAATTTCATGCCCCTAGAAGGGAATGGCCAGGTGACATATGACTTCTTCCACCAAGTCATTACTGAGTTTTGTTACTTGTAATTTTACCCCTTTTTAGTATGCTAGAAAAGGAGTCCATAGATAGGACTGTGTACCCATGAACATATCTCAGTTGGTACAGTGCTTGACTAGCACCTAAAACACTTAGTTTGATTCACAGCATCCCATAATCCTAATGTGATATTGCCTACCTATAATCCTAGCACTTGAGAAGTAGAAGCAGGAGGATCAGAAGTTCAAGTGTGCTTTTAACTACATAATGAGTTTAAGGTCTGCATGTGTTACATGAGTCCCTGTGGTTAATTCAGAGACTCATAACTTTTTAAAGTGCTGAGAATAAGCAACTGTGATTGCTTAGACATAGCCATGACACCTATATTAGACCCACCCTCCTAAGACACAGGGAGTATTGTAGAAGAGGGAGAGGAAAGACTGTAAGAACTGGAGGACAATGAGAATGTAAAAACCAATATGGGTGGGATAGCGGTTATTGATGTTCTATCCTCCATCAGCCATTGGAGTTGATGGATTCTGGGAGTTGGATAGTTACTTTTATTTGGGAGTTGGCCACAGGTGGGTTGCCTATGCCCTAGTGTATGATCCCATGCCCATGTGCACCTGTGTAGAACTAATTGAACTCAGTGGATGTGAATAAAGAAATGACATGGATTTTTGAGGGAGATGGGCTGGGGAAGGGTCTTGAGGGAAGTTTTAGAGAGGGAGTGGCAGGAGACTGTGTTCAGGATGTATTCTGTGTTTGAAATTTTCAAGGACCTATATATAGCACAGACCTGCCTGCAAGGCATACTGGTGCATTAGTGGCACAAATGTTAGGGGAGTCACCAACCACTTTCTGCTTGGCTTTAAGGCCATGAGATGGAACCCATGCCTGGCAAGGTGGAAGTGGTCAAGAGCCTCACAAGACCTACATATGTTAATATGAATAATTCAAACACACACACACACAAAACACCTGTAGAATGTCCATATTAAAGATGAGACCTGCTTATACTATGCCTTATGGAAATTCCCCCTTACTCGGAATGCATCTCAATGAATCTGACTAGTATATACTTAATTTAGCACCTCGTACTCATTTAGTTGAATTATTTTTCTTGGCTATGTTAAATTGCTGCAAATTTTTTTATATTATGTCTATGTGGCAACATTTTATAATTTCATTCTGATTTATATAGTAAAGTTTGTTCAATAAATTAATTTTCAATTAGATGCTCATAATAATAAATATACTGTATTTATATTCCAACTTTGCAGCTGCTCAGAAAGGTTCCTACTCCTCAGACATTTCTTAGTGTCGGCACATCTGCTGGACACATCTTTGGAAACTAATCAACTCCTACATAGTAGTTATATTTTTATGGTTAGAATTTTATGTCTAGCACTGGAAATGCCACTAAACCACTTAGTAATTTAAATGTAGCCATCTTAATGGATGCCTTGGAAAATATTAAAACAATTTCCCTGTATAAAACTTTGAGTGTGTATGTGTGTGTTGGGGGGAACAATTGTGTTGAGTTGTTCCAGTCATTTTAAAAGTTATCAAACACAGATTATTCTGTCAGACAGGGTGACTGAACGGATGCAAAGTAAAACCCTCCTACTTAAAGATAAGTTGTTTGGTACGTATGACAGAAATCCTTTGTTTGTCCTAGATTTTTATTTTTTGGAAAAAGCTCTATCTATAACAGAATGTCTACATTCCATTTAGTTCCTTTCAAAAAGGAATAAATGGATTTAAATAGCCCAAAGTGTTGAATATGTTTGGAGAAGAAGGGAGAGATTGTGCTGATCTAATTAGCAAAATTGTGCGTCTTTTAGATGCCACTTCCGTTTTTTATTAGACAATTGGAAATAACATATTATCAAGGGGACCCACTTTCCCTCTTCTGCTGTGCCCTTGACCTGTCTTCACTGCTTCAACCACCACAGTCATGCAGTAATCCTCTTGAATTTACTGGAGTCACTTAATTCTTTGCTCCAGTTCACTTCCCTGGATACAGAAGATAGCACCCCACACTACTATTTAGTCAATTACTGCTCTGAGAGACCCAGTGCCTCTCTAGAGCATTAAACTTGAAAGTCTTAATGCAGTTTCAAAGGGCTAACTGAATGATTTGCACACTGGAGCCTTCAGGAAAACTGAGAAAAGGATAAGTAAAGAAACTGATCATAAAGCATTTAGGATAGTAACGTTATTTGTGTGACTTTATGCAGCATTGAACAACACACTCCAAGCATTTTGGGTAATTTTACCTAAACAGAACATCCCCTAATAGTTATCTAAGATTGTTTCAGTTCAACTCCTTGTTTGGGTCAATGCTCAGCTGTATTGATGAGCCATCTGCGTAATGAACTCTCCATACTCCACAAGTCATGTTTATCAGAGGTAACTGCTCCCCAGTGACCACCACTGATGCTTTTCCCTTCAAACATGTCTGTTTCTGAATTTCCATATGGCCAAACACTTACCTTATTTTCAAATCACCTCACTAGAAAATGAGCTTCCCACTATCAGTGATAAGTTATTTTAAGCATCTTCTGTTTCCTTTTTCTTCCTTCCTTCCTTCCTTCCTTCCTTCCTTCCTTCCTTCCTTCCTTCCTTCCTTCCTCCCTCCCTCCCTCCCTCCCTTCCTCCCTCCCTCCCTCCCTCCTTTCCTCCCTTCCTTCCTTCCTTTCTTCCTCCTTCCTTTCCTTTCTTCCTTTCTTTTCTCTTCTTTTATAAATAAAATGATTCACAGAACTACAAAGCACCTTTCCTTAGGTCATTCCTTTCTCTAAGCTGGTGTCTTGTCTTCTTTCCATCACTTAAGTCGCTAAGCACTGAGCTGTCTCTTCTGGTCTTCACTAAGATTTTACTCCATCCAGTATTCATTTTAAGTTAAAAAAAAAACACTCATAAGCAGTCTTCCATATTTTCCTTCTGCATATAACATTCTCACCAATAGTTCCTAAAAATACTTGGTTGTGTTTACTATTCTCTTGAATTTGCTATTGGTGTCCGGCACCAGTAAGTAAAGCCAATAAGCAGAGAAACATCACCGAAACAGAGCGTGTCAGGGGTTATCTGCCTATATAATCCCAACAGGGAGTTGGCTTGATCAGTAGATGTCATCCCTCTCATGTGAATGTAATTAAGCTAACAGTATTCCTATTGTTGTATTAACATGTATTAATTGTATATTCTCATTGCTGGATTTTATTAGCCAGAAGTCCTTGACTAGATTAAGGAGATATTATTAATAAGGCCCTATGACATTAGATTTGGTCTTACATCATCACTACGTGAAGGGAGAAACATCTAGAAAATGTTGAAAAACAGAGTAAGCTAGATACTTACTAAACAGATAATGGTATACAACCTGTTTATACTGAAATAACAGAGAAATGATGTGGTTTCATTTAACTACTGTTGCAAAATTTTCTGGATATCACTCTAGCTTCTAAGCTTATCATTGTAGTATGGGGCATTTGAGAAGGCACCAAGGATCCTATACGCAGCTGTACAGCAGATAAGATCTACTGAATACCATTTGGGGTAATGACTTTGCTATAAACTAAAGACAGTTCCCCTAGGGATCTGTCTTTTTCTCTCACTAATTTTAGATGGGTGACCTTGCTGGACAGGAAGGAAACATTAAGAATCAACCTGTTTTGATGGACTGATTATAAAAATGTCTCAGGTCTCCACCTTGTCATTGATCTAGGGCCTTTCCCTTATGACTTTGCAGATGTTCCCATTAAAAGGTAGACCTTATTATTTCATTCTGTCAGGGGGGATGATTTAGTGGTGATTTTGACCAGTAGAATCTAGCAGACATGATGAAGTACTAGCCAAGTATTTATTGTTAAGAGACCTTGAATGCTTTTGCTCATTGTCTTAAAATCCTGTCACTGGCATATGTTCAGATCCAGCTGAACAGGGCCATTCTTCCACAGTATGTAGATTTAGTGGCTTACTGTCTTTCATTACATTTTTAAAGATGAATGCCTCATGCATCTCTACATTGACTGCTGCCCACTGCAAAAAGAGGCTTCTCCGACCAAGGTTGAGAGCAGCCCCATGTCTGTGGGTACAATTATAAATATTTAGATGACAGTTCGACAGCATGACCATTCAGCAATATAACAACAGCAGATTCTACCCTGGGGTGTCTGACCTCTCAACCATAGGAATATCATTCCATGATTACCTTAGCACAATTACAGTCTCAGACACAAAATTATTTCCTGTGCAGCAGGACTCAAATGCAATCAGAAAGTGACAATTTGCTACATCACAGAGTTGTGCTACTATTGTTCCGGCAGGCACACCTAGCCTGGCACATCTGTATTGCAGTTTGTAAGGTCCAGGCCTGGGTAAGACCATTGATTTCAACTTGAATATCACAAATCCAACTGATGGGCAGAAAGCAACAAGAGGAGGGATCCAGACTCAGAAGCGGAGAACCATTCTGGCAGCTTTGGCTAATTTATTAATAGTCAATGCCTTTCATCACATAGCAACTGGTATGAATGGTTTTGGAAAGCCTAGTTAAATTTTATTCACATCAAGATATAATGTGTGGAGCTATGGATAAATGCAATGTTTAACCTTTGTATTTGATAAGTATATCTTTATCCCTAATGGAATCTTGTAAGAAAGTGCTCTAAGGTGCCATGAGACCTCTGGATACTCAAACAGCTTCAGATTCAAATTAACTTAGAAATTGATTTCCACTTCAAGCAGTGTTTCACTAAATGCAGAAATATAGATTGGACCACTTCTTTGAGAAAGAATCTTCAAATTGATAGTCCTAAGATTCATCCCTGAGCAGCACTTCCGTCCCTGCTGTTTATGCACGGATGGCTCCGGGACACCTAATTGAGTGGCAGATGTGAATACACATATCTCTAAGGTAATTTCTTCTCCAGCTAGTGGCAAATAACAAAACCATCTCTTACTCTGCTGCCTTCATCATTTGAAATGGGGAGACAGTAGTTTTTCTCTGTATGCCACCCACCCAAGAAAAAATAAGAAAAGAATTTTAAAGATGAGCTTGGGTATTTATCTCTTTGAATCATGCTGGTGGATTTCCTAAGTATAGTCATTGTTTACTTGGCTTTCATAAATAATACCATTGCAGGTTAGCACTGATGCAGCCAAAATCTTATGCCAACCCTATTCATTTAGTGTCCGATTCAGTCTGCCTGCCATCATGTCTGCCTATCTATCTGTCTATCTATCTATCTGTCTGTCTATCTATCTATCTATCTATCTATCTATCTATCTATCTATCTATCTGTTTAATTTTCCCTTAGCATTCATAGCTGCTGTTATTGTCAGGACTACTTGTATGAGTAACATTAGAGCTTAGTTTCATATGACAGCTTTTTGAAATTTTTATTTTTATTTCTTGTGTGTGTGTGTGTGCGCGCGCGCGCGCGTGCGTATGTGTGCATGGGCACATGCAATGCACCTGCTTGTTTTTATGTGTACTATATTCTTCCCGTGCCCACAGAGGGCAGAAGAGGGCATCCAGTCCTCTGGTGCTGGAGTTACAGATATTTGTGAGTCGCTTTATGTTGATTCTAAGAACCAACCCAATGTCCTGTGCATGAACAGATAAGCACTCTTAATCAATGAGCCATCTCTTCAGTCCCTGTAATGGTTTCTTTTGAGATGAATTCACATCATAAAATTACTCAATGTGTACAACCTAATAGCTTTAATGAAAAATGTGAGGAACATGGATGTAGAATTCTCACTACAAAAAGATAACTGTATGAGATAGTATACAAATAAGTTATTTATAATTAAGCATTCGTCTATATGTATATGCAAATAATGAAGTTTACAAGAAAAATAAACATAGAATGTTATCTGCTTCTGAACAGACAAACAAACAAACAATATTTTGGCTTTGTTGTAAATTTCTTTCTTCTCCATATCTAGGCCATTCTATTTAGAGGTCCTTTTGAAATAGGAGTGGGTGGATGAGAGTTCAAAAGAAAGGAAATTGGACATTTAAGACTTCAATTTCTCATATTTTAAACCCAGTAAGGTATTTCCCTGCCTTCTGAATTTAGAATGAGGCTATGAGACCCAGTATTTCTTGTTGGTGTCTCTGGCACCAGAGTACACTTTATGTCCATTAAAGAAAGAGATGTTCTGCTGTGGTCAACTGATTGGCAACCAAGTTAGGCTGTGGTTTTATCTCCTTGTAAAAAACCTAGTCACGGATAAGGCATCACTGTGGAGGGGATTTTGAAAACAGAGAAGCATGGAGCCATAGGGCCAGAAAAGTGAAAAGGGCAGGGAACAGATGTTCTTTAGATGAACTTTACCTCCTAGCAAGAAGGAATCAATAAGCTTTCTGCTTCTTCCTCCACCATGATGTGGGAGGAGAGGGAACTAATGGTTCACCAAACCACGATTTCATAGATTGACTTAAAACAAACTCCTTCATCAGGATTTATCCTTGAAGCAAACACTAGAGGAATTTGACATTTAAAATGTGTGCATTTCAGTTCTTCAGAGATTCTGGATTCTGTAGTGATTTATCTTTTGGAAAAAAATGTTTTATATTTATTTTAGACTCACAGAAAAGTTGGCAACAGTTTACAGCTTTTTAAATGTTATGTCACGAAATCGCAGTCCACTAACATAGCCCCACTACAATTATCATAGTGGGAAGTTAATTATTTCTGCAAACATCACTAGTTTTTCCACTGATATTCATTTTCTTTCTGTAATGGATATGTGTGTGAGTGTGCACATGCCTGTGGAGGCAAGCAGACAGTCTTTGGTGTTCTTCAGGGATGACACGCACTGACTTTGAAACAGGGCCTCTCATTGCTCTTGATATTCACCAATTCGGCTATCCTGATGGCTGCTGGGGATGTGTCTTTCTGTATGCTGTGAATATGTGTTGCTCTGATTTGGTTGATAAAAAAAACATTGATTGGCCTGTAGCCAGGCAGGAAGTATATATAGTATAGGTGGGATAAGCAGAGCAGAGAATTCTGGGAGGAGGAAGGCTGAGTCAGGAGTCGCCAGCCAGACACGGAGGAAGCAAGATGTGAAGGCAGAACTGAGAAAAGATGCCAAGCCACGTGGCTAAACATAAATAAGAATTATGGGTTAATTTAAGTGTAAGAGTTAGTCAGTCAATAGTTAGCCTGAGCTAATGGCCGAACAGTTTTAATTAATATAAGCCTCTGTGTATTTACTTGGATCCAAGTGGCTGCAGGGCCGTGGGAGCCAGGCGGAACCAGGAAAACTTTAGCTACAGATGGTTGGTGAGATCCAGGCATCCTCCTGCCTCTGCCTCCCTAGTGCTGGTTTTACCACTGTGTACTACCCACACCTGGCATCTTTACATGGGTTTTGGGGATTAGAACTCAGGTCTGTACTTGCAAGGAATGTGTTACTGATGCTAAACTCCCAACCCTAATGATGCCCTTTCTTATCTTCCAAAAACTCCAGGAAAACCTTGAATTAAATTACCTTGATTTTTGTCTTCAGTCCCTTTGAATTGTCAACAGTTCCCTAGTCTTCCCTCTTCATTCATTATACTGACATTAACAAAACAAATCTAACAGTTATTTTGTGGAATCAGTTAATTTGGATTTCTTTGATTCTTTCTTGTGATTGGAATGATAATAGTTTATACTGTTTTTGGTAAGAATAGCAAAATAATAATAACGATAGTAATGGACATCCCCCGAGGAGCATCTCATCAAAGAATTGTGAAGTTAGAAGGTCTTATTGCTTTGGGATATTAGGCTTCATTAGCTGGTTATGACGGCATGTGCTGAATTCCTCATCTGTAAGTTACCACATTAACCTCAGTAATAAAGAAACACACCTTGGAAGAGACACTTTGAGACTATTCAAATCATATTTCTCTGCCAATTTACCTGTAATTTAAATAGGTTAGGTGGATCTAAGACTTAGAACTCAATCTTTTAAGAGCTTATTTTCTTAAATCATTCAAGTTTTAACCCATTATGGATGGCTTTATGTTTATTCAGGTGTTCTTTCAACACACTCCCATCTTTTTAAAAGAATGGGTTGTTAATTAGAGATGTTCCTTTGTGCCATGGGCAGCATTTGATAGATATGTAACTGGTCAGAGTGATGAGAATAAGAGACTGGGTGCTTAGCCCTGAACATGGACTCACATTAGCTATGGTTACCTGCAAAAGACATACAAGATCATGCCAGCCAAAATCCCATTATAGATGGACAAATGATCTGTAGGCCCCACCACCTACTGAGGAGCTATTGGCAGTGAATAATTCTGGGGGAGGCAGGATCATTCTTTTGAGAGAATATAGCCTCTCATATGTTTCCCATAGTCTAGTGGATGGTCCACAAGCCATGCACATATATGTAATACTAACTACATCACAACAAACAAAAAAGAACACATGGAGTTGCACAGTCATGCTTCAGGGATATGGGGGATGCTAAGGAAGGTATAAGATGTAGATATGCTCGTATTTCAGTATATATCTCTATGAAACTCTCAACATTAAGTACAAATTTAAAAAAAAATCAAATCAAATTAATTTTACTTATTGAAATGAAAAAACATAATGTTGTTACTTTTTTTTTAAATCCGCATAATTTGTTTTGAACCCATTTTATGTATTTCCTGCCCCAGGCCTGCAGTCAACAATTTCTTCAAAGTGACATGGATCCTGTCATTGAAAATAGGTAGTCACCAATGTCAGGGCACTGCATATGCTCATTACTAAGGTTTTATTGCTTGTCTAAGTGCTCTTGGTATGCAGATACCAAAAACCATATATGTATACTGATTCTGGCATGTACTTATATCTGTTAGTCTATGTGTTTATCTATTTAATGATTCATCTTTGTACTTTAAATACCATAAGTTCATACCAATATTTGTGATCAAGTTCAACAAGTGGTCATGACAGACAGGTTGAGAACTGCTGCTCTAGGTGATATGGAGATGTGGGAAAGATTGAGAATTGTAGACTCATTTTTGGATATTAGCATGTACAGTTTTACCTATTGGAAAGCCAAATAGAACTGTCAGGTGGAGAATAGTTATCAGTCAAGTTCTCAACAGAGACATTATGGCTTCAAATATAGTTTTTGAGTCACATGAATGGCACTAGTTGTTAGAATTCAATGAGGGAGTATTGGTAGGCACAAGGAAAGGATGATTGTGGGCCAAATCTTTGCTCACCCAACATTTACAGACTGAGGGAGGATCAGGAAACAAGGATAAGGAGACCTGAAATAGGAGTGAAATGAAGTACATTTGGATTTCCAGTTAGGTCAGAGAGAAGGTGGCCAGGAGGGAGTCATTAGCTTATTTTGTCAAATGCAACTGCAGAGCCTACCAAGCTTATTTTGAAAGCATGACTGGATTTACCAAAAGTTATGCACTGCAGATGCCAGAGTCTGTTTTCATCCTTCATCTATCATTCCGATGGCTAGCTCCTGGCAGAGGAAGAAACCCTCCACTTTCCCACTTTAGCCCATCTTCTCGCATCTCACTGGTTTCTTGTGGCTTAGGGTGGAACTGACCACCCACTGCTGGCTGACAAATGCCTGGTCTATGAATCTCTTAAGGGAGGGGTCTACTCTTAGAGATGTTTGTCAACTACAAACAGTTTTCCATCATTGGACACATTCTATATTTGGCTTTCTAGTTATTGGGTTCAGTTAGCATCTTTCTGATTAATTTTTTCTCCATATTTTATTTCTTAATATTTTTTTGGTTTTTCAGGACAGGGTTTCTCTGTGTAGCTTTGTGCCTTTCCTGGAACTCACTTGGTAGCCCAGGCTGGCCGCGAACTCACAGAGATCCGCCGGTTCTGCCTCCCAAGTGCTGGGATTAAAGGCGTGCACCACCACCGCCCAGCTTAATTTTATTTTTAAGTGTGTGTTCACATGCATGCGTGAGTGTGTGTGTGTGTGTGTGTGTGTGTGTACATGTTCACTTGCTCATACAGGAAAGAAAGAGAGAGAGAGAGAGAGAGAGAGAGAGAGAGAGAGAGAGAGAGAGAGAGACAGAGAGAGAGACAGAGAGAGAGACAGAGAGGG
>CABHPR010132890.1:23713-54009 GCA_902168415.1 Peromyscus melanophrys
AGAGAGAGAGAGACAGAGAGAGAGACAGAGAGACAGAGAGACAGAGAGAGACAGAGACAGAGACAGAGACAGAGACAGAGAGAGACAAAGAGAGAACTGGATCCCCTCAAGCTGAAGTTATAGTGCTTGCAGGTCATCAGACATGGGTCTTCTGCAAGAGCAGAAAGCACTCTCAATCACGGAGCCATCTCTCTCTTTTTTTAAAATTAAGTAGGTTTCAGATGGAACAGGGTGACAGGAATATACTGGCCATCTTTTATTACTGTATCTTTGTCTACTGGAGAGAAAGCCTTAATAAAATGCATTGCTGATTTCTCTTGTTTCCTATTAAAACCTATGATTCCAAACAGGACCTGATACAGAGACAAAATTCAGTAAATGTTAGTATAATAAAGTGATCCTTTACTGAATTATCAGATAATTTTAAATTATTCATTCAATTTCTGTAATGTCTTGTTATTATTTGTAAAGATGTGATAGTCTCAGTAATACATAGTTATAAATGCAACATTCAATTTTTAAATTGTACTTATTTCCTCTATAGTTTTTTTCAAATGTTATTTTTCTATAATTTCACAAATTTCTAGGGTTGGGTAGATGGTTCAGCACTAAAGAATACTTGCTGCTCAGTTGTGAGGATCAGAATGTGGTTCTCAGCACCCAAACTGGTCAGTTCACACACAACTATAACTCCATATCCAAGTGATCTCACACTCCCACCCATACACAAATGTATACATACACAGACATGCACACAGATATGCACATAAATTCAACAAAAGCAAAATCTTTAAAAATAATTTTTCATGTCTTTATGAGTCTTGGATATCAAGGTTCAATAGACCCAGTTATCTGTTCTGTTTATTGTGCTGCATCTAGAAATCATGAAATAGAGGAGCATATGGTCTCTTGATGGATTTGCTCATTATTTCTCACAGAACATGTATTTAATAGTTTACCCAAGCCTTTTTGATATCTTCAGTGACAGGGTCAAGATTCAGTTACTTAAAAAGACAAATACCTGGGCTTCATACTTACCAAGGCTCTGAGCTGTAGTTAGTTATCTTTTTTATTTATTTAATTAATTAATTTATTTCACATTCCAGCTATAGTTTCCCCTCCCTCCTCTCCTCCCAGTCCCTCTCCCCAATCCCATTTGTCCCCATCCCCCAGTCCACACTTCCCCTTCTGTTGAGGAAAGGGCACGCCTCCCATGGTGTATCAAGTTGAACTATGACTCAGTACCTCCCCATGTATTAAGACTGGGCAAGGTGACCCAGTATGAGGAATAATGTCCCAAAAGCCAGCAAAAGAGTAAGAGACAGCCCCTCTTCCAAGTCCCATAAGAAGATCAAGCTACACAACTGTAGCATATATGCAGAGTGCCTAGGTCAGTCCCATGCAGGCTCCCTGGTTGTTGGTTCAGTCTGTGTAAGCCTCAATGAGCCCAGGTACATTGACACAATGGAGTGTTACTCAGCTGTTAAAAACAATGACATCAGGAAATTTTCAGAGAAATGGATGGATTTAAAACGGATTTAGCTTTATATAAAGGATGACTATGCTACAATCCACAGACCCAGAGAGGCTAGATAACAAAGGAGGGTTGGTGAGGGGTTGCTCAGATCTCCCTGGGAAGGGGAAATAGGAGAGATTTTTGTGAGTGGACTGTGGGCAAGTGGGATGGGAACATAAGTGAGTTATCTTAATGTCTTCAGATTGTTGGATTTGGCTTCACCTTCACTGAACTGCTTTCAACACCCTGCTCTATTAGTTGATATTTCTGTACCCAATATGCTTTTTATTCAGTCTTCTATATCGAAGGAATGAAATGGGGGGAGGGAGGCAAGAAGAACACACACCTTCAGTCTGCACCACAGTCAAGAAATCTTTCCTGAGGTCTCACTATAGCACGTTGTAGAAGGCTGGGAAATGGAATTACCTAGCTCATCGCCAATACAAGTATAGTATTTAGACGACTATTGATACATAAATGGTTTTTCTTCTACACAGAGAATGTGAAGGAAAACTTTCAGAAGTGTGATAGGAATTTGAAAATGCTTAATATGTTCATTATATTTTACAGGCAGAATGCCAGCACTGGATTAGAAACAAAAGTGAAATGAAAAATTATGTTCCCCCCCACAGGAAATAATCTGGACTGTTTGATGGAAAAGCAGAAAGTGGATGTTGGGACCCAAGCTACTACACTGTACCGCGGTGTTCTCTATTATGCTTCTGATGATGGGGGCTGCATAACTTGATAGTGTGGAATGTGTTGCTTTCACACAGGGGGAGGAACTCTGTCAGCAACTGCTGTGGCAATTCATAAATTCTCCTGAGGAGTTATTTTCTATAAAATATCTACTATTATTGTATGTGTGCCTGTACCATGGGTGTAGACATGTATATACTTGTGTATACATGTGTACATTGGGTGTATACATGAATGTGGAGGTCAGGGAGTTAGTTTGTTAAACCCATTGTCTCTTTACACCGGTCCATGGGTGTTGAAATGAATTCAGGTCACTGGTTTTGAGTGGCAAGAACTTTTACCCACAGAGACATCTCACCATCCCACAGGTTTTCTTAAAAATATTTAACTCTGAAAAAAAAAACTACATTCCTGGCTTACTAAGAAGCAGAGGTACAAATATGAACTGTGTTACAAATAATTGGATTTAAATTAGGCCTTGCACTTTCCCGTGGTGCTAGAAATAGGGTAGGGGCAAAACTATTTGAAAATAAAAACTATCAAATTTTCAAAAACAGCACCTCTTATCCCAATTCAAAAAAGAGTGGGCATGTAGTTGGAAACATGGTTGATAAACAGTGAAGGCTTATCGGGTAGAGACATACCCTGAGTCTTCGGTGTTTGCTAGAATTCTTATTTTCTTCAGTCTGTGCACATGCACCTGTTGTGTATGTTATGTGCGTGCTCATGTATGTGTATGTAAATGTGGAAGCATGAGTGCCATGGTGAACATGTGTAGTCCAGAGAACAGTCCCTTGTTTGCTACTATGCACTGATGGCTTGCTGGCCTGTGAGCTTCCACAGACTTGCCTGTTTCTCCTTCCTGTCCTGATTTAGGAGCGCTTGGATTACAGATGTGGGTGGACTTACATGGGTTCTGGGCTTGTGAACTCAAGTCCTTACACTTATGGGACAAGAGCTTTACCCAGAAACCATCTTCTGGAATCTATAAGCCTTAAAATGCTGTTTTTTCTGTGTCCTGGAATATTTATCTGCATGAAGTGTAGTTGAAAGACAAAGGCAAGTTCAAACATAAAATTAGTGTATAATAGAAATACATTTTTTAAATTTAACAATGCCTTTTGAGATCCACTAGTTATAAAAGAACTCCTTCTCCTCTAGTATCACACAATCTGTGCAGCTATGTGGCTAGAAATATTGTTTCAAAAATCTCTTAGATTTATAATATGTCAAACATAATACCTGTATTATTTGTTTAACTTTTACTTTAAGAATGAGTCAGTATAAAACAAAAATGTCAGTATGTTTAGTTACACATTACTCCATATGAATTATTATGCGCTAATAGTGAAACAGTTGAGGATTTAAAGAATGATATCACTATTTTTCATAAAAGGAAGACATTTACAAAACTGTCATTGTATTGGAGTGTTCACCATGTGATTGCTTAAGGCTTTTTTCCCATTCTACACTGGAGAAAGGACACCACACTGAGAAAGCTAGCATTATTCTAGCTTTCTCACCTCTTAACAGTCCTTAATTGTCTCTTAATATTAAATTTATTAATTACTTAACCAACATGCTTAGCAGTACTCAGGTAAATCCACTCAAGATGCATTCACCTGATAGTCATTTAGTTTATTTAAGACAGATCCTTTGAATTGTTGGGATTTTATTCTACTATTCTTCAGCTATGTACAAAAGTATATTTTAAAAAGTCATTTAAAATATGCTTCCAAAATTCCAACATGTCAGAATACATACCAACATCTTGAGGTTTACCTACACTCTTTTTTTTTTTTTTTTTTTTTGGTTTTTCGAGACAGGGTTTCTTTGTGTAGCTTTGCGCCTTTCCTGGAGCTCACTTGGTAGCCCAGGCTGGCCTCGAACTCACAGAGATCCGCCTGCCTCTGCCTCCCGAGTGCTGGGATTAAAGGCGTGCGCCACCAACGCCCGCTTTACCTACACTCTTATGTGAGTTATGTTGTTTTAGGTTTGTGACCCAAAATTTAATCAAATTGTATGATATTAGTATTTATTCACATTTGGGTTTAGAGAACATTATGTTTATGTTGACCATGATTTCAAAGAGAATATTATAGCATCTGTCTGTCTATCTATCTATCTATCTATCTATCTATCTATCTATCTATCTATCTATCCATCCATCATCTATCATCTATCTATCATCTATCTTCTTATCTATAATATAGTTAATGTCATATATTATATGTAATTTATGTAAATGAATCATATAACATTAAAATTATGTAGCCACATGGTTTATATATAACAGACCCATTATATAATATATTTCTATCTTTTTGAAGATAAAGGAAAGACCTTTTTAGTGTTTAAGAGAAAAGCATCATACAGGTTAGGTGAAAATTTGCCAGCTACTAGAATGAGATGGAGAGAAAATTATGCCTTTCAAGTTAGACATGGAGTGGAAACCACCTTATTCAGAATGTTGAAGGCACTCCCAGGAAAGGAAGTGGGCTAGTGACTCCAGGAAAATGTCCAAAGTGCTGATTCTATTTTATTTTTAATTGTGTGTGTGTCTGAATGTGTGGGTGTGTGCATATAAGTACAGGGCCCCATGGAAACCAGAAGAAGGTGTCAGATCTTCTGGAGCTATAGCTACAAGTGGTTGTAAGTTGCCTGATGTGGGTATTTGTAACCAAGTCTCAGTCCTTTGCAAGAGCACTGTGTGCTCTTAACCTCTGAGTCATCTCCCAAACCCTGATTGCATATTATAATATGATGTTCAAAGTTGAACATCTTCTGTCTTCTCAGTTCAACTTTCTTTAAAACTTTTTATTTTTATTTTTTTATTAAGAAATCTTTTATTCATTTTTTGGTTTTTTTTTTCAAGACAGGGTTTCTCTGTGTAGTTTTGGTGCCTGTCCTTGATCTTGCTCTGTAGACCAGGCTGGCCTTGAACTCACAGAGATCTGCCTGGCTCTGCCTCATGAGTGCTGGGATTAAAGGCATGCACCACCACCACCATGTAGATCCCCCTTTCATCCCTTCTCCAGCTCCCCCTACCCTAGCCTTCCCCTCCAGCCCACCCTATATCCCCTCTTCCAAAAAGATAAGGCTTTGCATGGAGAGTCAGTAAAACCTGGTACAGAGTGGCGCAATTGGTTAGCGCATGGTACTCATACATCAGTTGAGCTTTTCAATTTATCATCACCTAAAATTTATTGTGAAGTACTCATCATTGTGAAACATATCCATGCCCTTAGTACACTTTCTTCAACCCTGAAAATCCCATGGATTTGGACTCAGATTCTCTTTCTTGAAGTGGATTTCTGGCTTTAAAGAGAACTTTGTATCTGCAGCTTTTAAAGTGAGGATTCTGAAAGCAGAATGCACCCCGTTTCATAAAACAAGCAACTGGTTTCCAGTACATGGAGGCTGAGAACAAAGTCCCTAGCCTATACTTCATCAAGTCTGAAGCAAATGCTTGTGAATATAAAACAAGCCATAAAGGAAAGCAAAATCCATGTATTCAGAGCTTAAGAAGGCAATATGAAACGGAGGCATGCAAAGGTCATTTTATAGCATGGACAGTACAGGAGAGTAGACTGTTCAGACATAGAGGATGATTGCCAACAGCATGCCCCACCCCACTGTATTGTATGTCCAATTCACTTGCTGTCTGAGTTCATAAGCAAATTGACTTAGCTGAATTGAGGAATGTACAAACTGTTCTGACAGTGTCCTCTGCCCTCAACCATAATCTGATATAGAGTTCAGAATAGATATTTTGCAATTCAATTGAGTTAATAACAGAAGCAGCAAAACAAGCTTGCACATAGGACTTTATTTTGTTCATCCTCTACTGGGTATTTCTCAAGACTTTCCTGCTACCAAAAGTACATGAAATGCCAGGGGAAGTTGCAGATGAGATCATTCCTGAGTGACATTCTCATTTACTTATATGCTATGTTTTAATAGGTAATAGGGATAAGCATTCACATTTCTTTTCAATTTTATATTTCTCTTATTTATTTGATATTCATGTATTTCCTATAGATGTATGCTGAAGCTTCAGGCTTAAAATAAAATGTATTAGGAAGAACTGGGTTTTGAAGAAGTTCAACAAATGTCCCTCATGGTTCAGTGGTCTCTGTAGATTTCCCCATCATGATCTTGATGCTCCCTTGTTCATATAATCCCTCTTCCTTCTCTTCTACTGGATTCCCGGAGCTTGGCCTGGTGCTTGGCTGTGGGTCTGTGCATCTGCTTCCATCAGTTGCTGAATGAAGGCTCTATGATGATAGTTAGGTAAGCCAGGTGGCACATGCCAGTAGGATTTGCTGAAGGAGGCAGAGGCAGGAGGATCATGAGTTCCAGGTAAGCCAGTATTTATATAAAGAGCGTGTTCAACTAATTCTCATTCTTTCCACATTGGAGACAAATAATCACAAACTGCGGCTTCCCCCTCAAGCACTGGAATGGAAAATAGGTATGTGTATATATGAGAATAACTTTAAATGTTTTCATAGCCATCAAATCAAGTTGTGTCTTAATTGGGATATATGACCATAACAATCAGGACACATTTGAGGCATTGGACCTGACATGTACTTTGATTTTCATGTTTTAAACATTTTAAAATTTCTTTATGATTAAAAATGAATGGTTAAAATAATTTTCTTTTTTTTTGTGTTTGCTCAGGGTCAAAGGGCCTCATATATGCAAGGCATGTTCTCTGATTAAGTCTTTTTAATTACTTTCAAACCACATGTAACTTATGTTTTTATTAATATTATCACAGAATTTTGATCTCACAGTTTATTGGCATAGAGCTTTATGCAGTGGTTTTTTTTTTAAATAATTCCTTTGGTCTTTTCCACATCTGTTATCTATTGTTCACATTTTTTATTTTCATTTGTACTTACTGACAAGCTCTATAAATCAAGCATTTATTTTCTTCTTCTGTATACTTTGTATCCTAAGCCCTGCACTATGGCACAAACTTAATATGTATTTACTGACCATATTTTGTTTTAGAAACTATATTCCAGCATCAGTTAAAGAGGGTAAGACAAATTTGTTCTATATGCTTTGGCATCTACTTTTTTTCCTTATTAAAAACCACAGGTCTTCACACTGATTATTATTCTGCCTTGTGTGCCCGACAAATGCTATTGTTAATGGCAAAAAATTTTAAAATATGGATATTTAATGAATAAAATGGACTGAGGATAAAATATTTATGAGACCAATACAATGGTAATAGTGAAAATAATTGATTTTTCCTGCCGATTTCATGTACTGGAGAGAAGTTCTGAGAACGGACTTGACACAGGCCAGTCATTTCTCGATCTAATTCTCACACTCTGAACTCCCCCTCCAGTTTTGTCTGAAATAACAAGCTGTGTATGGAATTGAGTGTCAGTTTACTTGGCCTATTTCTTTACATTCCCCTTCATGCTTTAAAAAGAAACTTTCCAATATTATTTCTTTACTGATAATTTCTACTTATGAACTCAAATGGTATCATTGATGGTAAAAGATCAGGAAGGGAATGGACATAGTTAAGGTGACAGAGGCACCAAAGGCCAAAATGATGCAAAAAAAATCAAAACAAAACAAAAACCCTGAGTTTAAGAATCTTCTATCACTTACATTTCATACCAGAATGTCTTTCATTGATCTGTGGAAGGGCAGGTGCTGATCCTACAGATCTGACAGAGTGGTGAAGGGCTTGTGTTGATCCCCATAGGTCTGACAGAGGGGTACAGGGTTAGTGTTGACTCTAAACATCTGACTGACGGCTGGTGCTGATCTCCATTGATCTGATAAAGGGGTTCAGGGATGATGTTGACCCTATGCCTCTGACTGAGGGGTGAAGGGCTGGTGCTGGTCACATAGATCTGAAAAAGGGGTATAAGTACAAGGATAGTGTTGATACCACAGATTTGACAGGAGTGAAGGGCTGGTGCTGAGCCCGTAGGTCTGACAGCACCATAATGAATTTCACATGGTATGAACTGTCTCCTCACAGATGCATTCATACAGCCTTCCCAAATCAGCAGCTGAATCCAGTTTTAAGTTTTCCATCCTTCTCAAACCAGCCCCAGTGGTCTCCACTCTGGAGGGAGCACCAGCCAGGCTCTCGGAGTCTTCAGGGTCTGTTGTACAGGACCTGCTTTCTTCAGTTTAATGGCTTAAACTTTGTGCTTTGAATCCCTTAGCTGAAGATTGGCTTCTAATTTTTCACGACTCGCATTGCTCTTACCTAAGTAATTCCATGTGCAGTTAACAATTCATATACTTTAAGTTCTTATCCTACTAGACTCTGGTTTAACAGAAACACATGCATGTTTCCAGGATCTCTGTTGTGACGACTGATTATTGTTAACTGATTGAATTGAGAGTTAACTAAGAGATAACCTCTGGGCACACCTGTGTAGGGTTTTCTTGATCAGGTTATTTGAAGCAGGAAGAGTTACCCTAAATGTGGGTGGCACCTTCTGATGGCTGGCAGAAAAAGGAGGTACAAGGGAGAAAACACTGGTTTTTGTTTGTTTATTTGTTTTTGTTTTTGGCTGCTTGCCTTCACATCTCACTGTTAAATTCATCTACACCATCACTACCACTGCTGCTGGAGTCTCTGTTGTTACCGGTTTTCACTTACATCAGAAACAGTATCTTCATGCTTTTAGTGTGGATTGAGAACGACGAGCAGTTCTCTAGGTATCCCCCAGGCTTTGGGCCCCAGATTGGGGCAACTGAAGCATCCAGCCTTATGGCCTGAGCAACTACTCTGTTCTCAGCCACTGGAGCCCACCATTGTAGAATGACACAGACCTTACCATGTAAGCCAAACTACTAAATCCCCTTCTCATATATATTCATTTAATCAGTTCTGTTCCTCTAGAGAGCTGTGAGTAATCATCTGTCTATCATCTGTCTATCATTCGTTTTCTTTTTAGTTGTGTAATGACTATTGTGTTGGGAAGAAAACACAGTGCTGGGTAGACCAGATTTCCAACCAGTGCCCCTGTACTTTTGGAGTGGGATTTGAGGTGAAACAGGATTTTATTTTTCTGGACCTTAGTCTCCTTGACTGAAATCAACACAAATCATTTTGTGAGTATCAAATTAGACTATCTTGGTCAAACATGAAGCATGTTCAATAAATTGTTCAGTTGACATTTATGATGAAGCCTGGGATGGAAACATGGGGATACATTTCAACTACTCAGAAGTAAGAGCTTTGCTTTGTTTACTTTCTTTATGGTCTATAAAATCCTGAGAGCTATTAGGTGATACAGCAAACTTATAAAATTAGCAACATCTAGAACTTTTGGTGCTAGACAGAAACATTTAACATAACCTTCCACTAAAACACCCCAAGTCACTTCATAGAAACTCAGCATTTCATAGTGGGTTTGATACATCACAATGAGTTACACGTTGGCTGGTTAAATTTCAAGAATTGTGATGCTACATAGGAATGTGAAGATTCATGGTGGAAAGCTTTTGATATTAATGAGAAACTTTCCAATCAGGAACTTTCATTTAACTATAGTGTGTGGACAGTTCATTCTTTAGAGCAGTAGCCAAGTGTGGTATTTAGGTAGTAGACACTTCCTGTATTAGTTATCAAACTCTTTTGTCTTGCTATCAGGCCATTTGGGTTCCCATCAGATGGTAGCTTGGTAGATACATGACACTGAACAATTGACTTGGCTGTGTCTCAGCTCTCTAATTTATAAAATGAGGATAAGAATCCTTTAGAGTAGCCTTGAATAAGTGGTCCCAAATGAAGCACTCATGACATCACTTGTCATGCTGAAAAAAAATGCTTGCTTTTAGTTGAATTCAACATCCTTTCAAATAGTAATAGATCACTGACAATGTCAAGTTCTTACACCATTGGCTACAAAAGTTCATCATAGTTTACATGGTTCCTCAAACAATTATTGTAGTTGTACATGTTTTATATAATGCCAGGCTACTAACCGAAAGGCAGCTTGTACGTTACTACCATCTCCTAGCATGATGCTGAAATAACATTGGGTTTGATAGGATTGATAATTTTCTATGAAGATTTCAACAATAACAGAAATCTGTATTGTATTTAAAACAGGTATTCAGGATGAATAAGAGTGTGGAGGATAGGCTAGTCCATTAAGATTGCCTCACACAAAAGGTTGTTTAATCCGCTTTCCTTGAAAGCTTCTACCTGATGCTCCATTGGCTAAGAATTAATCCTTTCTCATAAAGAGGATATTGATCATAATATGTTTCATTTGGTAGGAAAACAATAGGAACAAAAGCAAGCTTAATGGTGAGTTCCATCATGGAAGTAATTCTTCTAGTTGCTCTAGACACCAAAAGCGAATGTGGAATGAATACAGACAACTCTTTGTAAAGATGGTTGATGTAAGCTTAATCACTAAAAGTAAGACAGTGATAAAGTGAAAAAAAGCCAAACAAACAAAAACAGCTGAGATGAGTTTTTTTCCAGTGCCTAGAAGTAGGTGAAGTTGATTGATAGCTAGTGTTACTCTTAGTGTAAGACTGCATCAATATAATTAAATTAAAAGTGAAGAGTTGGTTTGGATTTTCTCATCACTTCTCAGAATCACAAGGGAGCCTGTTAACAAAGCTGCTTCCTTGAACACAAAAAGGTTCAAGGGAATTGAAAAAAATAAGAGCAGAATTACGAAACTCTCTCACATTTTTGTCTTCATTATATCCCATCTCTTCTCTGATCTAATGCTAGGGAGTAACAATAGACAAGTCACATTCTATAACAGAAAACTTCTGAGTGGTTCTGAACAGAATCAAAGCAACTGTAAACTTGGTTAAATTTCCTCTATTCATTAAAAAAGACATTTAGTGAGAAGCTATGATATTCCAGAAGTTGCTATGGGTAGAGAACAAGACAGCAATATTTAGAAGGTGTGTCCTGATATATCAGAAAGAAAATTGATTAAATTTGGAAGAAATATGTATCTACAGTGGGAAATTAAAAAAAAACCCTACCTACATGAAAGGATTATGGTAATGATGCAAAAAGAAAAATGTGAGATGCAATATGGGTAGTTTTTGAAGTGGCGCATGGATCTGAAAAGCCCCTAAAGACTCATTATTTAAGGGTTTGGTTCCAAGTGCAGCTGTGCTCAGAGGTGAGGCTTTGAGCTACAATTGGATCATGCACAATCTAATCCCAATGAATTCAACCATTTATGTTTTAATATTCTATTGGTAATTGTTGGAATATTTAAGAGCAGGTACCTAACTGGATGATGATACTCACCGGGGAGCTAGCTTCAAAAGCACATTTTGTCCCTGACTCCTTTTTTGCTCTCCGTTTCTTTGATACCTAGCAGCCAGGAGGTGAGCAGCCTTGTCACTAGCCACCCCTTCTCATTCCCTACAATGTGACATTCTGCCTCTTCTTGATATCTGAAGCAATGGAGCCAACCTTGACAGGACTTCTGAAAGCACAGGTCTGAATCAGCCTTCACTACTCTGAGTTTATTTCTCTTTTTCCAAAAGAGAATAGCACGGTTGACTACCATGCTGGTGTTAATTAATTGTCGGATGAAAATTTTTTTTTTGTTTTGTTTTTTTTTCAAGACAGGGTTTATCTGTGTAGTGCTGTGTGATGGTCTGTATGTCAAACATGTTGCTTATTGGTCAATGAATAAAACACTGATTGGCCAGTGGTCAGGGCAGGAAGAAGTATAGGCGGGACAAGGAAGAGAGAATTCTGGGAAGTGGAAGGCTGAGGAGACACTGCCAGCCGCCACCATGACAAACAGCATGTGAAGACGCTGGTAAGCCACAAGCCATGTGGCAAGGTATAGATTTATAGAAATGGATTAATTTAAGATATAAGGACAGTTAGCAAGAAGCCTGCCATGGCCATACAGTTTGTAAGCAATATAAGTCTCTGTGTTTACTTGGTTGGGTCTGAGCGGCTGTGGGACTGGCGGGTGAGAGAGATTTGTCCTGACTGTGGGCCCGGCAGGAAAACTCTAGCTACAGTGTAGTTTTGGTGCTTGTCTTGGATCTCACTCTGTAGACCAGGCCAGCTTCAAACTCACAGAGATCTGCCTGGCTCTGCCTCCTGAGTGATGGGATTAAAGGTGTGCACCACCATTATCTGGCAGGATAAAAGTTTTTAAACAATATGGTTTAGGAATGTCAAAAGAAGCTTCCAAATGGTCTATTGGAGAAAATACTCTTGTTTTAATGACAACAGCCTGGGTATATTCCAAGTTATGGAAGTTATCTTGAGAACATCACAAGCATGCGGATAATAATTGTTTTCCTATACCCTGTGAACTTAGTACATTTCAAAGTAAATCCATTTAATTTTATACTTCATTGTATAAGAGGAAATATGTCACTGTGTCCATAAGATTGTGACTGTAAGAAAGACTTGAGAGTTTTGAGGAATAAAATACAAGAGAGGGATTAAAGTTTAACTCTCAAGGACAGATAAGAAATGACTGTGTAACTTGGGAGGGGGGAATGTTCTATGAGTAATGAACATTGAACTTAGCCCCCAACTTCAAAAGTAAGACAATTGAGGAGCTGAGTGATGGAGGCTCGTTAGTAAGTATGCTCAGCTGCAGAGAATCTGCCCTCAAGAATCTGCCTCCTACCTAGTGACAGTCTGAGTCTAAGGGCTGCATGATGATGGACATTGCACCTCCTTCCATCTTCTCTCATCCTGGCCAGGACAACCTGAAAGGGCCATTCAGATTTTCACAACAGGTCTGATTAAGCTTTACGAAGTTACAGTGAAATCCTCTGCCCAATGCTTTTACTTTTATCCCCCTCAGAGACATTGATATTAAGGCCACTATTCAATACATCTGTATCTATGCCTTCATTGTGGGATCTCTGCCTATCTGTCAATCCATCTTAAAACATGAGGCAGAGCATCCTCACAAGCAAAACTGCCTCACACCAGTGCATTCTGGTCTAGAAGTTCTTAGCTCTCCACTTTTGGACCTTGGGAAACAGATGAAAGGCCACTCTTGTCTGGTATTGGTGAAGGCAAAGTTTTTATTTAAAGAGGCGTTATATTTTAAATTATTTTATAACTTGGAAAGCCTCCCTTGATTGTGATTATATATTACATTTCTGAAACAATATATCCATCCTCTTGGTAAATGTTACATCTCTGATTCTTCATTTAAACCGGCACAAGGTCTTATTCAGGGACATAATTCTTTATCTTTCTTTGGTCCATCCATACCTAAGTCTTAGAGAAGTTCAAAACTTATAGGATAGTCCAAGGTTCCCTAAAACAGTAATACAATGCTATAGAAAATAACTGGACTTAATAGATTGTGTTTGTATGTATTTATAACAATAATAACTATAGAAGAAGAGCATATGAATTTAAGAGGTGGGAAACACGAGAGAATTTGGAGGAGGAGACGGGGTATAGAGATGATATAAATACATTGTAGAGGTATGAAATTCTCAAATAGAAAACAAATGGAAAAACATTTGGCTTCTCTAATAGTTTGAATTATCTCCCACATTATGTATTATCAGCTTCTAAAGCCTCCTGTGCTGCCTCTAAACCATGACTACTTTATCAAGGACACTTTAGTGTGAAACACAGGGAAAAGTTTTATCTTCCTTTAGATATCCTGCATCTGTCCACACCTTCTCATGCACTGTGATGCTCCAGCTTCAAGGCCATGATTAATGTCCATCATGAGAAATAGATGTTAGCTATTTGCTTTCGCAACCTCCACAACAGTGGAAGTATGGGCATCTGATCTCAGAACCACTAATTGAATTTACTCACCTAGGACTTTGATCCTGTAGTAACTTCTGGATCCAGTCAATATATAGGCCATGGCCTATATGTGAATGTGTCCAGTTTCCTGGGGGACAGTGACTTTGATGCTACCAACTCTTCATTGCTAGTGACTTTGAAAGTATAAGTGGCTACAGCTGGTGCTCAGGCTAGACTGGAAACATATTCTCTCAGTCTAGCTTTACCAGGTCTTAGAGGAATTCTAAAAAGTTATTTTAAGGGGAGCATATTTCTGCTATTACTGCTCAGAGAAAGCCACTGGATAGGTTATCTAGTCCTTCTGGATTTGAAGACAGTGAACATTCAGCTATCATGGGATGGGGCCCTGGGTGTTCATAGTAAAGTTTTAAAAACATTGATCTCCACTATGAAGTATTATGACAGTAGAAAATTAATCTTTTTATGATATTTGCTGGTGAGGCCCCTCAGAGGTAATTATGTTTAAGGTAGTATAGTATAGTATAGTATAGTATAGTATAGTATAGTATAGTACAGTACAGTATGTACAGGCAAAGTCTCCATGATAGTACACCAGTAGCTTTACAACCAGAAGAGACACCAGAACACACACGTAATTTCCTCCACCACCTGAAACTTTGGTTAGCAAGAAGATTATTAGTAGTCATGTCCCCTAGACCTAGGATCAGTGCCATGACTTCAAAAAGGCTCTTTCTGTGTAACTAGCCCAGACTGGTACTGTATTTATTATTAGTAACAGGAAGCAAACTGAGAAAGCATCTGTTTTTCAGATATTTCCTTGGAAACTATTTCTCTTTCATGCATACAATTATCCTTATAACTTAGTTTAATACTTTTCTGCCTCTGTTTGCCAGATTACCCACTATTTACTGGACCATGGTTAATGCAGATTATTAACTGGATAGGATCTAGAATCACCCATGAGTCAAACCTATGGATAGACCTATAGAGGAACTCTCTTGAGTAGGTAAATTGAAGAGGAAATACCAATCCTGAAGGAAGGTGGCACCATTCCCTAGGCTTGGGTCCTAGACTTCATAAAAAAGAAGAAGCTAGCTGAACAAAACAGCTACTATTCTCTGTTTCCTGACTTGCCCACTTGTCCCACACTCCTAGCCACCAAGACTTTATCACTGTGATGGTCTGTACTATCAGAATGTAAACCAAACTAAATCTTTTCTCTCGGTCTCTTTTCCTTTTTCTATGATGAAATACCCGATAAAAGCATCTTACACTAGAAAGTGTTCATTTATCCCACAATTTTAGATCGTGGTCCATTATGGAAGGGAAGTTGAAGCATGAGGCACTTGAAACAGCTTGTCATATTATGCCCACAGTCAGAAAAAAAAAAAAACCAGAGCAATGATTGAATGAATTTTAGTGCTCAGTTCATGTTCTCCTCTCTCATACAGTCTAAGGTCCCCTGCTTAGGGAATGATGCCACCCATAGTGAAACCATATCTTAATGAATATAATCAAGATAATCCCCAGAGGTATGCTCAGAAGCCTGTTTTCTAAATGAGTCTAGATTTTGTCAAGTTGTGATAACACTAACCATTTTACCTTGTTCATCCTTAAATTTCTTTTGTTGTATTATTTTATCATAACAACAGAAAATAGTAACTAAGTTGTGAGTGTAATTATTGTCCCCGTGACATCTTTAGTTGAAAGCAAGGTCTTGAATAAGTAGATATAAGATTAATACTTGTGGTGTATATTAATACATGAATGCATATTTGGATTACTGAATATCCTTTAAAGAAAAGGCATACCCCAAAATGGTGAGGATAAATCTAATATTCACATAAACTCAAAACTACACAATGAGAAACATATACTAGTAAAAATACAGTAGTATGCAAAAGACCTCAAAAGTACCATGGTCACTGATGTTTTGGATACTACTTTATCTGTGTACCAGTCAGTGTCTCATAGTTTAGAACTAACATCTTATTCTAGCTCTGAATACAGAGGAAAAGCATCTGACCTTGCTTCTGCAAGATATTGTTTTTATATTCACCTCATAATGAAAGACATTTAATTGATTTATATAAAAATACATATGGCTGGTTATGAAATGGACATGCTGCAATATTGCATCCCATGGATGGGCTGCATGTATGAACATCAATGGCAAAGACAACCAGAGAGCAGTGTCATTTATTTCTTGTTCAGCATTAGCTTCAGCTATATGAGAGTAGCTATAAGGAACGACTAGCCTTGATCTTAAAAAAAAAAAAAAAAAAACAAGTCTGGCGAATGAACAGCATACACAAGTGGGTCCCAATAATAAGGTTCTGTTAATCATCTTTCTTCAGATTATAATGAGGTTCTGTTAATCATCTTTCTTCAGATTACCTTATTGCATAATTAATTCAGAAAGGACAGATAGAAGTGTTAGCTATATTCTAGTTTTATATGGCTTGTCTCTTTTCAGAAATAAAAAAAAACAATACATTATACCATGTAGATTATTGAAATTGTTAAAAGCAGCAGAATTGATGTTTTCAGACTTTTTTAATTTTATTCCATAATACACTATAATTTGGTAAATAGTTCTTCTTTATTTCTCAGGTAATTGTTAAAACTGTGCCTCTGAGTATCACACCATTTAGCATTTGATGAAAGAAATAGTGTAAGAACAGTGATGAGGATAATATCCTGGCTTTTTTTTTTTTTAATACTCAGGATATTCTCTGGGACAGATGTGTAAATTCAGAACTGGTATTTACAGAACAATACATCCAGATGTTTCTGATATTTCAAAGACATGAAAATTGTCCCATCATTTCCACCCACTCTGATCACAATATCATTGAGAAGTTTGGGCGGATGATCTACTGGGAGCCTCTTCCAGCTGGGAGATTTATTTTTTGAAATCGCATAGCTGTACTCATTGACATTAATTGAAATATCAAACTGTTGAATAATTATAGAGACAACTGCAGGGAAATTCACTGGTGTTTTAGATGTCAATAGATAAATATTTATATATTTTCCAAGTCAGAGAAAATAAAATAGCGCTTATATTTCTCAGAGAAATGTCTTTAAATTATCTTGTTGTGTTTATTAGAGTTGTAGAAGGCCCTTTGCTTACAACTGGAATTAGGAAGACCTGGCAGGGCCCTCTTTTCCTTGGAGGTGATGTTTTTGATACCACTTATGGAGATGAGTCCAACAAGCTCATTTCCCTGGAGACTTGCTTGAGTTAGAAAGGTAGAAGTAGATGCTTATTTCAATTTTCTCGATGAGTTTTAGGTTTTATCAATTTAGATTCTGAATCTTGTATGTCTGTTCATCTGTCTGAGCACCTATAATATAGGAGAAGTAAACTATCAAAACCACTATGGAAATCAGTATGGATGTTTCTCAGAAACTAACAATAGAACTACTGTATGAACCAGTTCCATACCTGGGCATATGTCAAGAAGCTCTGCAAAACTAGTATTAAATTGATTGTATGTTTTATACTGAAGGTGTTTTTATAATCAAGGAATTATAGTACATATAACAACCAAAAATACACTTCAAGTAATTACATCAGAAACAGCTGAGGTAGATGATTGATGTTGACCTGTGGCCTCAACCAAAACACACACACACACACACACACACACACACACACCAAACTTTGACAGCTGCAAGGGTAAATCTTTTATTAAAGCACTTTTCCTAAACACGAGAACATGAGTTTGGTCTGCAGAGCCATGTTTTTTGAAAAGCCAGTGTGCTCACACAAGATTATAAATGTAGATGGGGGAGAAAGTGACAGACTCCTGGAGCTCACTGGTTACCACTGTAGCCTAGTTGGTGGACTTCAGGACAATGAGAGACCCTGTTGGGCAGCTCCTGAGGAATGACACTCAAGGCTATCCTCCAGGTTCCGCATACCTGTGCAAACATGTACAGGTACATTGAACACACATTCACCTGCACAAAATGTGCACACATGTACCCCCACATACACAAGTACTTTAAAACTGCATCTCACCCCAGTCAGAATTGCTAACATTTAGAGAATTGATCACGACATGTTACGGTGACGGTATGGAGAAAGAGAAACACTTATTCACTGTTGATGGGAGAGAAAACTATAGACGCCACCATGGAAAACAGTATGAATGTTTTCCAGACAAATAACAATAGAACTGCTCTATAAGCCAGACTTTGGCCTGTGATAAGGAGATCTGTGTTCTATGGTGGAGATGCTTGCACATTCCTGTTCATTGCTGCACTGTTTGCAACAGCAGAAAGTGAAACTGGCCTAGATGTCTAACAACAGATGAATAGATAAAGAAAATCAGATACACTGAATTTTCTTCAACTCTGAAGAAAAATGAAATCATGATATTTGTAGGTACATTGATGGAGGTGCAAATTATATTAAACAAAGTAACTCAGGCTAAGAGAGACGAGTTATGGGTATGTCATAGATAGAACATCGGTGAGCCCTGTTTTATGAGTGCCTTGTGAAAAACAGACCTTAAGAGAAGGAGAGGGAAAAGGAGGGTATAGAATATAAAGCATCAAAGCAGAATGGGGTCTCTTTAGTTAAAGAGTGATTTCATGGGCAAGAAGGGAGCAAGGGACTGAGGGAAGTGTGTGCTGAGTCAGAGAAGAGCATTAACACAAGCCAGAGTAAGTATAAAAATTCTGTAATAAAAGCAACTACTATATATGCTAAAGTTTAAGTAAACTAATATTAATTTAAAATTAATTTTAATTTATAGGTAATAAGGAACATTCACAAATTTTGCTTACAAGACATATGATCCTTCTGTTTGTTAGTAAGACGTGGTAATAATGGAAGGTATTTCAGAAAAGGAGAAAGAAATTCCAACTCAAATTTATCAATGGCAAAAGAGGACAAATTGGACTCTTTTGCTAAGAAATGGAACTCTTTTTTCTTTCATGTGTAAATTAAACAGGGATAATAGAAATTAAGACAAAGAAATGAAGACCAATAGAAATCCTAACTTTTACCTTTTACTGAGAAGAATTATCTCTCCGATATTAATCTTGTTTTGTAGTTATAGTTGGTAACAAAGCAATTAAAATAGAGTGTGGCATTTGGGGAGATGAATACCAAAAGCAATTAAATCATCAAGACTTAGGTGGCATTTACATACTCAACATAAAGGAATGCGTTTGGAGTCACAAAAATTCTGTGAAAGAAAGTATTGAAATAAAATGCTGCAAATAGCAGATGTTCACTGCTTCCCACATAAACATTATAGCTTTCCCAGCTTTGCATAGAATAGTCTTTAAGCTTCCCAAGGAAAAAACCCACATAACAAACTAGAGAAAGGTTGTCTGATAATATTCCTGTGGCAAAGTAGTTGATGTGAGTATCGCTTTCCATTGAACCAGTGTCTAAACTATATTCAGGAATTGGGTAATGATATAGTATACAGATCTGCAAATAATAAAGCCAGGAGAGTATTGTTTTATTTATTTTTTCATAATTTCACATACTTATGTATGTATGTATAATACACTTTGATTATATCTCCCATTGTCCCACTTTTTTTTTATTAACTAAATTTATTTGTTTTACATCCCAACCACGGTTTCCCTACCTCTTGTCCTCCCATTCCCTCCTCCCACCTCCCCTTTGCCCAGCCCCCTAATCCACTCCTCCTGTTTCTGTTCAGAAATGTCAAGTCTCTCATGGATATCAACAAACCATGGCATTTCAAGTTGCAGCAGGGCTGAGCACCTCCCCTTGTATTAAGGCTAGGCAAGGCAACCCATTATGTGGACTAGTTTCCCAAAAGCCAGGTAATGCACTAGGGATAGCCCCTGCTCCACCATTAGGAGTTCCACAAGTAGATCAAGCTACACAACTGTCACATATATGTAAAGGGCCTAGGTCAGTCCCATTCAGACTTCCTGGTTCTTGGTTCAGACTCTGTGAGCTCCTACAAGCCCAGGTCAGTTGATTCTGTCAGGTTTCTTGTGATATTCTTGACCCCTCGGGCTTGTACAGTCTTCCTCCCTCTCCTAGCAGGATTCCTCGAGCTCAGCCTAATGTTTGGCTGTGGATCTCTGCAATCTGTTTCCTTTGGCTACTGATGAAACCTCTCTGATGACAGTCGGGATAGGCACCAATCTATGATACAGCAGAATATCATTAGGCATCATTACTTTTGCCCTCTTATGCTCTTTACCTTCTCACTGAACCCCTTTCTTCTCAACAAGTCCCCTCCTCCTTTCATGTCTCTTTTTGTGTCCATTTTATTGAATTAGTGCTGTCTGTGTGAGTACCGGTAAGGTTATTTACTTGAGCAATGGAGATTAACCAGCAGAATGTGTACTTTTACCTCCTGAGCATCTCTTGGGTCCCTGTGCCCCTTTTTCTCCTAATAATCTAAATCCTGATTATTCCATCATGCAATCCTTCCAACAGAACAATGATATATTTAAATAGACATGATTTTGTACACATAGTGTCATCACCAATAAAACCCAGATTAAATAAACAGACATGCAGTAATTCTTTGTCACACAGAAAATTATAAATCTTTATGTAGACATCACTCATGCAAAATGCAAATAGGAGTTTATTGTGAAAAATTGTTTTCAACTTAAAATTTTTTGCAATTTATAATTTAATAGCAATTTTACATATCAGTTGCATATGAACAAGCTTTCAGTAAACAGCAGAACACATTTATATTTTCTTTCTTCTGTTCAACTAGTTTTGAATGTTTTTATTCTGTAATTTGAGTCTTACCAGACAATGGAGGCTTCTGTGAGATAATTTTCTAACATTTTTAATCCAATTAGGAAGACTTTTGTAATATTTCATAAGAGAATTGTTACCTGACAGTGTTGAAATAAAATTTCCTGGATGCTCCTGACCAACAATGTGAACAGCACAGGAGTGCATGTCTGGGCTCTTAGCTATATAGGGAGTGTTACAGTGAGTGTTCCATCATGTTGATCATGTCCATTGGAAATCTGGGCTGAACTGACGGTGTTTTGTTTTTTGTTTGTTTGTTTTGATTTGATTTTTTAATGCCACTTTCCCCCTGGCTCCAGTCTCCCAGTTGCAAATGCCCTTTTCTATAATCAGTCACTAGAGCTGAGGAAATTACATTCTCTAATCTGTGACTTTCCCTGATCCCTCCCACAACATGCTCAAGTGAATTGCTTTAAAACAACCAAATTGTGTTTCAAATGACTGTCTTAGTTGTATCTCTTGTTCATATGAACTGAGAGTAAGAGTTTTGAAATTCTTTTTAACATTCTCTGCCACATTTTGTAAATATATACTCTTTATTTTCATGTGGACTCAATGAGATGTATATATTATGCCACCATTTCATAGGCCAAACCTAAGATTTAGAGAAGTGAAGTGATTCTCCAAATTTTCATATTGGCAGAAAAGAGAAATTGAATCTACTTTGGCCTAAATCCAAAAATTTAGGTTTTTTTTTAATTGATTTTTTTAAATTTTAATATGTTCAATAGTCTCTGAGTCTAGGTTGTACAGTGCCCATGGAGGCCAGAAGGGGAATTGCATTCCTTACAACAGGATGCAGGGATTTATGAGCTGTCCAATGTGGGATTCTGTGATCTGAATGTAGGTCCTCTTCTAGAACACTGAGACATCTCTAGAATCCTGGGATTTTAGGGCTTATTAACTGTCTTTGGCATATAACGTGATGACCAGTACCTGTCTGTCTCTGCTAAGAAGTTAGATAAGTGACTCATTCAGTGAATGTAGGAGTCAGTAGTTATGGTGTAAAGTATGAACCACAGCTTTCCATGAACATTTCAATTAAAACTGATGTTTCAAGGGCATTTTTTGAAATTAGATCAGTTTTATTGATTATGAAAACAGCAAGTACTTTTTATCAACTTAAAATGGGCAGATGCAAAGACACGCTTAACTGATTTAATCCTGCTGCTCAAATTTAAAGTATATGGAGGAATAAAATTGTTCTGATTTAGTGTCACTAAAATACAAGTTTGGGTGACATTCCCTTAGAGTCCTTCCTCTTATAGGTTGCATACAGACTGTGAATGTGCTAATTTTGGGTACAGTCCTATTTCATTTCTGTGAATGTCACTAGTGTATAACTTTGATCTTTTCATTGATGAGTCTTATATAATATCTAGTACATGGACAAATCCCAACTAAAAGGAAGAAATTTTATTCCTTCTGTCGAGAATAAGGAAATATGACTCTTTCCTCAGATCCTTTACCTTCATGAATAGCACAATAACTTGTGGTCAATAACACATCACCTCTAGAATTATTTTGGGTCTGAACATTTCTACCCCTAGAGTTGTTCCTTTTTATTATAAAATACACAAGTGCCACTATATCTCAGTTGTCCACAGGAGAGAAATGGGCTCCTCACATGGCTTTGGGGTGCAGAAAGCTGTTATCAGGTTTGGGGGATACATACCCTGTGATTTTCACTCAATGAGAAAATCAGCTAAGGATGTGTTTCTCAGAATGTATACTAGTGTTCAAACTCTGCGTGACTATATTCTAGACAGGGTAACTTAAGCATTTTTCTCTTCTCTTTGATTCATACGTAAGTCAGTCTGGAGAGCAGATAAACCTTTTGTCAGTTTCTGAGAATCACTTTGGAAGTACCGTCTGCAAGAAGGGAGCATTCCTCTCTCGTTTCTGTGGGCAAGCAGGGACAACTTGATTTGACACCCGGTTCTAAACTGAAGCCTTACCTCCTCCAGTCAAGGTATGAGAAATTCATTTTCCTTTGACCAAAGCCAATCATCTAACACTGATGGCTAATGCAATTGTAAAGAAGTATTACAGTGAGCCCTGTGTGATACATAGTCTTATTAAGTCATCTCACTTGAAGACTAGTCCTTACTTACCTGACAGCATGTGTGGATAGGATGGTATCTGCTTAGGTATATGGAAGGGTGAGATTTCTTTCTGTGCTTGCATTCTACTACATGATTAATTGCTAGTGATGTGTCTTGCAGTCTCTTTTAATGATTATCCAATCATAAAACTCAATCATCTTTTCTACTGCCTCTGAGTTGACAGGAGATTTTAATCTTATTTTCATAACACTAGTAATATCTCTTATACATAGACAATACTCAATGATTATTTTGAGCCTGAGACAGAAACTAATGTGAATATATGTAATTTTGATCCATGTGTTCATTTCCTGTAGTGATATATTGTGTACTCTAATAAACTTGTCTGAGGATCAGAGGACGGAGCTAGTCACTAGATTAGACATAGAGGCCAGACAGTGGTGGCACACACCCTTAATCCTATCACTTGGGAGGCAGAGATCTATCTGGATCTCTGTGAGTTCAAGGCCACACTGGAAACAGAACCAGGCAGCTGAGGCCCACACCTTTAATCCCAGTACTAGGAAGCACACACACCTTTAATTTCAGGAAGTGACATGGCCTGGCAGAGAAGGGCATATAAGGCACGAGAAGACAGGAACTAAAACAGTTCAGCTGAGATCCTTTCTAGTGAGGATTCAGAGGCTTTCAGTCTGAGGAAACAGGATAGGCTGAGGAGTTGGCGAGGTGAGGTTGGGTGTGGCTTGCTCTGCTTTTCTCATCTGTCAGCTTTCACCCCAATATCTGGCTCAGGATTTTTCATTATAAGACCATCTAAGATTCAAACAACAATTGCCTACATTGAGACTGTAGTAATTACATAACTGCATATGAGTTTTCATTGACATTCATGCTTACTCTGATTGCCACTCCATTAAGCCTGTGCTAAGTCAAGGAAGTGACCCCAGTACCACACAATCAAATGCATACACAGGCAAACAGGACCCACAGTTCATCTCAGAATCAACCTCTGCAGTTGCTTGATGGAGGGATGCTTTGCATTCTCACTGCTTTGCTCCTTCCCGTGTCTTGCCTGGCAGTTCTGCGCCTGTTTTCTCATGTCTTTCTTCAGACAGACCATTGATTCTGCTCTCCGGAGCAGGCTTTCATTTTTCTCTGTGGATGTCAGCCACTCTGGGCTCTTGCTTGCCTCCTACTGTCAGGTCACATACCCCGAGGGGCCCAGATTCCTTTTTAAAGACTAGATACTTAAAATTCTTGATAAGTCCCCTCACACTTCCAAGGAAGACTTAGAAGTTCATTTTTATTCATAATTATTTACGTCTAAAGTCACTAGATGGTTGAGTAGTAAAAATCACAGCTAGGGGCAGGCTTTTTACACACGCTCTTAATTCCTTGAGTTGTTTTCCAGATTTTAAGTAGTGTGTGTGTGTGTGTGTGTGTGTGTGTGTGTGTGTGTGTGTTTATGTGACCAATTTCCACTAAGTATATACCTTTCTAAATAGAACCTGGGCCAAATGTCCCCCTAGCATGTAAGTGTGTTCATTTTTATTTAAAAATCCTGTCAAGTACTTCATAAACAAACTCAAGGGAAAGGAAACAAAATAACCTCTAAACACAAGTAGAAATTCAAAGCATCGATTAAAAAGAAAACTCCGTAATAGGTAGCAACTGAATACACCCTTTTGCAGCTTCTGCTCCCTCCCCAAGAAAATGTTGGTAGATTTGGAATTTGTTATTTTTTCAACAACTGGTAGAGAGAAGCAGCTCTCAGCTTATAAAATGGACCTGAAGTACGATTGCCATGAGTGTTAGCTCTCCGAGTGTGGTTTCTCTTGAAAAAGATAATTGGTATACAATATATACATGTGTGGAAATGTCCTTATGTAACTCAGTATCAGATACCATGAAAACAAAGGCATAATTGGAATTTTCCATGTAGAAATTCTTAGACGTATTTGTAGAAGTCTGACTTCCGTCAAAATTTTCTAAAGGGAACATCTTCTAGGAAAATAAAAATTATTATGTAAAAATGTAGTATTTATGTCTCCGTTGGTTAAATCTAACTATGTTGGCATTTGGCTCTGTTTGGTCCTTGGATGCCAGATGGTTTTAGAATAGCAAGATCTCTGTTGTAAGCTCTGTAGAGCTGGGTCACCAACTACCATTTCTTTCCTCGGTAACTTTAGCTCTCTCCATCAGTTTCTTTATCAGTCTTGACCATTGCCATGCGTCATGCATTCAGAGACAGATTTGAAGAAACATGCTGGGTCATCCCATTGCAATCTGCAGTATTAAAAGGAAACAGAAGTTTAGTTTAGGAATATGTTAGGGGAAAAAAAGTGAGCTGTCCCATCATAATATGCAAAACACATAGGCAGAGGTGGAGAGAAAAGAATTAAGTGGGCATTAAGGAATGACTAGTCCAAAGTTAAGTTAGGCAAGGTATGGTGGCCAGGCCTATGATCCCAGCACTCCAGAGGCAGAGATGCCAGAGTGGGTCACATAGCAGAAAAACTCAGTTTTTCCCCCAATATATAAACTTTAAACTCTTTTAGTCCCATTTTTTCCCCAAAGGATAACAGTGCCTATTGTGGGAGTTTGAGAGGTTGAGGTCAGGCTTTCTCTGCTTTCTCCCTTCAAAGGGGTAAAGGCTTTTCTTAGCTACAGGCGGTCATGTTGAAACATCCCATTGAGAATTCCCAGTACTGATTTTTCATTAGAAAATCTTAAGTGTGATAACCAGGGAATGACTGGAAGGAGATAATTCTGTGAATGTTAAGTCCTTAAGATACAGTCAGAGAATCAAATAAACAGTGTAGTTGTGTGTTTTTTTTCTAAACTCTTTGCACTTTGGGGGCCTGCTACACAGCTCCCAAATAAATACACAGAGACTTATTCTTACTTATAAATTCCTGGCCCTAGCTTGGCTTGTTTCTAGCCAGCTTTTCTTAACTTAAATTATCACATCTACTTTTTACCTCTGGGCTTTTACCTTTATCTATTCTATATAACTCTTTCCTTCTTACTCTGTGGCTGGCTGTGCAGATGGGTGGCTGGCCCCTGATGTCCTTTTCCTTTTCTCCCTCCTCCTCTTCCTCTTCCTTCTCTCTGCCTAGTAGCTCTACCTATTCCCGCCTCCCAGCTGTTGTCCAGTCCGCTCTTTATTAGACCAATCTGGTGTCTTAGGCAGGCCAAGTAACACAGCTTGGCAGAGTTAAACAAATGCAACATAAAAATGGCCACATATCTTTGCATCATTAAACAAATATTCCATGGCATAAACAAATGTAACACATCTCAAATTAATATTCCATAACAAGCAGTATTAAAGAAATAGTGAATGAAGTCAGGGACAGTGGGATAGCCTTGATAAAGATTCAAGGTTTAAGTGAGTTGGACACTGACTGTAGAGCTTGGCCATGACATAATAACAATTAACTACTTCTCTTACCCTTCCCACCCTCTTGCCCCCCCCATCCATCCTGTTCTTCCCTCTTTTCCTCCCATCCTTCTCTCCCTTCCTAGCTTCTTTCTATCCATTACTGGTTTTATATATGCTAGATGCTCGGCATTCATTCTTTCACAAGCTACATCCCTAACTCAAGATTTCTTTATTAGAAAAATTGATTTCTTCAATGGAATCTCACAGAGTATACAAAACACACTTAAGGGCAAGTCCCATGCCCAGCAGTAGATGGGCAAAACAAAATGAACTCGATGATAACCAGAGATTTTTGTTGTTGTTGTTGTCTTGTATTGGTTTGTTCAGTAATTTTTTTTACCTCACTCATCTTTCTTGTTTATTATGGCTTCTGATTTTGTGTCTGCATTTTTTTGGTGTGTGTGTGTGTGTGTGTGTGTTTCTTGTGCTTTTTAAATTTATCTGTGTTCTAAAGAGGGAGAGAAAGAAAGTATAGAGTTGGATGGTTGTGGACATAGGGAGGATCTGGCAGGAGATGAAGGAGGAGAAACTAAAACCATGATCAGAATACACTGTATGAAAAAAAAAACTTAGTTTCAATAAAAAGGAAAATATTTTAAAAGATGTATTTGTTATGCTGCTTAGAATGCCATGAACTGAATTAATATGTATTTCTAATGAATTTCGTTTCCAGGTGCTGTGAACAAACACACTGACAAAGAAACTTAGGGGAGAAAGTCTTCATTGGGCCAATCATCTCAGGTTAGTGCACACCTTGGAGTGAAGTCAAGGCAGCAGGAGGCTGAAGCAGCAAGTCAATCCCGCCCACGGTCAAGATCAGAGCACTGTGAGGTAATGTGTGCATCCCAACTCTTAGCTTACTCTCACCTTTCCATTCAGTTCACGATCCAGCTCAAGGCGTGGTGCTGCTCATGGTTCTTTCCACCTCAATTAAAATCCGTGGCACCATTACTATAAGCCACCCTGACTTACACAGTATTTTATTGAGATTCCTATCTCAAGTGATTCTAGACTTATCAAGTTGACAACTATAACCAACTATCACAGCATGATAAAGTAAGCACCTAAATCAGTGCTACAGCTGGGTCTTTCTGAATATAATGGGAGCAAGTGATGAGATGAAAGCATTCACATGCTTAGCAAAAACTTACTTTTTCCTAAAGTGTGAGTATATATTAATCAGGGTAATTTTACATAATTGTTGGAGCCAGAGGAGACGGCCCAGTGAGTAAGAGCATTTGCTGTGCAAGCTTGTGGCTGGAACCCCAGCACTCAATTAAAAACAAAACAAAACACCCTGGTGCCATGACAACACATGTATTCCCACTGCTGGGTTCAGGATGGGGAATTAGAAGAGGAAGATCACGGAGCACGCAAAGTGTGTTGAGATAAATACATATTACAGCATTATTGATTGTGTTAAGAAGTACTTCTGACATATTTAGTATTTTTAAAATTATAATTAAGAACACTTAACACACCAGATATGTATAAGAAAATACACTTCAGATTTTAATTTAAAATTCATAGCTAAGGGAATGATACTTGTAACTTTATATTCTAAATTTATGAGCAGTGTTCAAATATCTAAGAAAATGTAATCGGTTTATTTATAAGTTTAAGGGACTTGATTTATAGAATTTATCTCTTAAGTTTTAATTTAGTGATCAAGCAGTTTAAATAATTTAAGGACGTTGGACATATTAAATTTATACATTTACTTTTTAAATTTTAATTGAGTTTAATTAATTAAGTTTTAGAATGAGGCAAACATTACTCAAACCTTCTAAAAGTATATATTAAAATTTCCAGGACTTAAAAATAGAATAATTCAATTTCTAAGTTAAAACAATAGTATATCAACTTTTTAACTTAAAAAGTTGATTGGTGCTTTCAGATATATGTCTATTTTCTGTGCCTAGACAGTAAATTCCTTAACATTGGGCAGCTCACATGGACCATGCATGGCAGAGAGCTCCTCCTCTTAACTAGTCTCAAATCAAGACACATCCCTTTAAAATTCAAGCTTTTTATTAGAAATTCAACCAAAGAGGCTGAGGTTGAGCTCAGTTGCAGGGTATGTACCATGGTGGGTACCTTGGTTTCCATCTCCAGCATCTCAAGACAGGGAGTAGTTGCACATCTTCTGTAACCTCGATGGAGAAATAGAAGTTCAGAACCATCCCCAGCTACATCTCATGTTCCAGGCTTGCCTGAAGACATCTCATTGTCCACTATGTCTTCCACCTTTTGGCTCACCTTTCCTCAGTTTGGTTTTCTTTGGTCTGTCCTCACCATTCCCTAACCTACATCTCTGTCCTGTATCTTTCCTTCCATGCACGTGATTTTTCCGCTACCTCTGTGGTGCTAGCAGCATTGCTTATTGGTTGTCTACACTGGGTGTGTTCACACGGGCATATCCTGTTTGGGTTCACTATACAAATCACTAAGATGCTAGGAGCTTGATGACTCCATGTGGCATTTGCTTGGGAACACAGTCAGAATTTTCCGAGAATTATTTTTTCTCTCACGTTAGGACATACTTTCCTCCCTGTACTGAGAAAGTTCCCTTCTTGGTTTGGTTTGTTATTTTGGTCTTTTATTCACTTATTCTATCTAGTCTTTCCCCCACCCAGTCATAGACATCTGCATATAAAGTGCTTTTCAGTGCTTCTATTTTTTCCAAAGTGCATATTCCTGCTATGTTATTAATGCAATGATATATGTGTGTATATATATATATATCTGTGTGTCTGATACATGTGCAGTGATGTATGATATCTGTCCATACAAACTTAAAAATACCTATCGCACACACACATATTTGGCCTCCATAAATAGGGACAAATACAAGTCTCACATGCCCTACTCTCTCTTCCCATATTAAGCTTATACAGATTTTTTTTCATTATTTCCTAAGCAATGCAGGAAATACTTTATAGCATTTGTAGTTTATTATATGTTATAAGCGATATAGAATTGACTTAAAGCAATCAGTGTGTGAAGAAGGCTATATAGAATACTACTACATTTTATATAGTGACAAGTATATAAACTGAAAATCCATGAATAGGTATACAGAAGTCTTACTTTTTTCAATAAGTTCTAAGCTTTAAACATTCATGCTTGGGTGTGGTGTGGTGTGGTGGTGGTGGTGGTGGTGGTGGTGGTGGTGGTGGTGTGTGTGTGGGGGGGGTTTATACAGGATAATACTATGATGTGTGTACGTTGCTGTGTCTTCTTTTAGTGATGAAAATTAAAGTCATCTTCAATGTCTCATCCATACAAACACTGCATTAAGGACCATATCCACTTTGGCCTCTGTGAAACTCCTAGGAAAAACTCTCTGTGACAAATTGGTATGAAGTTGTACCCTAATACCTTAATAATTAGGTTACATTTTAGTATTTACTAAGTATTATTTTGAGAATAACTATTTGTAATCCTTAGTATTAGGAGTTTCCTATGTTAGAAATTATTCAAAGGCTTTGCAAATGTGCTCCTTCACTCATCTTTGTGAAGAGTGACTTTTATTGAATAGAAGACATTAAATTTATGCCATTAAATTATATTACATTATTAGGGCACATTTTATTACATTGGACATCTGGTTTCTATTTACCATTGCACCTTAGTATTTTTTCATAAGATATAATTTTTTAGGGTCTCATTACAAATAGTACAATGGTGTTTCATTTCACAATTCACTAATTGTAAACATGGTAGATATGCAGGTTGTTTTCAATTGATTTTCATCTGTGTATTTACTAAATGAAACAATTTTTAGCATATGGAAGTTTACAGAATTCATTTTTAAAATATTAAGACTTCATGTACCTTATTCTTTGCTATGGGTTCTATGTTTCACAATACTTTTACTTTTGAAGGTTTCTACTTTGATCAATTTTCTGAGAGTATTTCAAAGATGTGTGTGTGTGCATGCGCACGTGTGTGCGTGAGTGTGTGTGTGTGCATGCGCACGTGTGTGCGTGAGTGTGTGTGTGTGTGTGTGTGTGTGTGTGTGTGTG